>CM039508.1:49363866-49424013 GCA_022432975.1 Begonia masoniana
TGCACCTTAGTTGTCAAGTACGGACGAACTGTCCCATGTCCGCGACCTTGCGTGCCACCTCCTCCTTTTTTTGCATCATTTACGCGTCGGCTGAATGCCCAATGTCCACACCTTGCGTGCACTCCAGCCCCTTCGTCAATTCTAACTGCACGGCCTATCCGCGTGCGTCACCCCTTGGCCCCGAACTCAAACCATGCTGAGTGTGCAAACGGCCCCCCCTTGCACACCTTGATAGTTTTTTCCGCATGGGCAGGGACAAGGCTAACTCCATGCCCCATGTGCGCCAAGGTTGTTTGTTGGGCACCGTGTATTTGTATACGATGTCCTTTCTTTGGTTAGATTTTTAACCAGGACGTGCAAAGATAGTTGTCAGCTCCTGTCCAAATGGGCTTTGAAATTTGGCTTACTTAGTTTTGGTATTCATATAATAGTTGATACGTTGTTATAATTTTACTATTGTTATTTTTTTTCATTTCAGCTTGGATTTCTCATGCCACCCACCTTTTTTCTCTTTTGCTGTTTCAGTTCACAGGATTAAGATTTGCCAGATCACTCTCAATGACGGCAGAAGATTATGGAGTAACGTTCAAAACTATTGAGGTCCCACACAATGGTATTTGAACCGCAACCTTGAAGATTTAAAAAGAAAGACCGAAAACCGAATGAAAGGGGGGGGGGGGAAAACTCCATTCAATCCTCCCCAACTGGAGAATAGTTTCAAGAACTAGCGGATAACTAAACTTAAATATAAGAAGGTCATTATGTAAACTCTCACTTACTTGCAACTGTTGGATGAGCTACAACTTCTTCCTTCGATCCAGCAGTTTCCCATTCCGATATCATCGCCACTGGGTCGACAAACACTCGACGAATACTGCTGAATCCGATCGATCGTGCTCATGCTCGGCAGCTTATCAAGACCGAGTGGCTCCTCCAAACTAGACATGATGGAAGCAGATGCCGAAACAAGAACTGAAATATACATACCACCGTAAGAAATCACCTCCGATGAAGTTCGCCTACTTTTATTTTCCTACTATGAGTGTTTTTAATTCACGATCAAAACTTATTTTATTAACAAATTTATGTTAGATTAGCAAACAATCCAACACCATATAGCTGACAGTACAAGAAAAGGAGCCTCTCTAAACTTCAAATGTCTGATCCCAATTAACCAGTGCAGATTCTATTTCATTGCCAATAAATTCAAATTGAAAAGAAAAAACGAATAAGACAAACGAAATTACAAGACGATATCCTTTTCAGGAAGAGCAAAACAGAGTTCTCAACCAATCAACTTTCAAGAACCAAAAACAACGTAAATCTCCGTAAAACACTCTTATCGAAGCATTGAATCGCAATTTCAAGAAACCACCGCCTTTCCCTTCGGAAACAACGTTGTAAAAGGGGTAGAATTCAGACAAACCTGGAGAGAAATAGACGGGGAGAAAAACCTAGATTGCGACAAAAAGAAAGCCCAAAAATTAGGGTTTTCGATAATCACGAAGATTCGGGAAAATTTGGGTAATTTTGCCGAAAGGGTTTGATAGTTAGAAAGAGAGAGAGGGAGACGTGACAGAGTAGCGGAAACGCGCAGGCCAACAAACTCCAATTACCAGTCCTTCACAGTAGGTTGGTTGAAGAAAGAAAAGGGTGACAATGCCTTGAACGTTTCGACTTTTTATAATTTCCTTTCGTGGACTGCGAAAATTAATGGTTTTTATTGTGGCTTTTCTTGACCGCCCCAAGAAACATTGAAGCTGAACCAGAAACCAGAGAAAACGTAGAGAGAGACAGAGACAGAGACAGAGCAGGTACGGGTAGAGAGAGAAAGGAGGTAGTTTTCAGTTGGACGTTGAGTGTTTTGTTCCTAGTTGTGTAGTTGACCAACTCTAGTTAGAGTCCGCGGGAACCCAAATTAAATACTAATTAATTACTACCAAATAAAATAAATTTTGTTTTTAATATTTATATTTTTCCATTTATTTTATTTTATATTTATATCTGCATGTTATTTTTAATTCAATAGAAAAATGCGATGTCTTACGGACTAGGGAAACTAATTATTCGATTACGACAAGATCTCTAACACGATAGAAACGTTTTAGTTTTACAATTTAATAAATTATCCTCGATTTGGTGCAAAATTGGGTATATATTATTCATTCGTGACTAAACTTGTTCGTAATTGAATTCGGGTTTGACAAAATGAAGGTCTATTTGAATGATGCGTAATAAAATCAATTGTCATTTAGCTAATAAACCTCTGGAAATTGAAGTTTCACGAGATGTACTTCATAATAGTGTATTTGAAGCCGTCGTTCGAATCTCTTATAATAAACAATTGAGACAACTTCTCGGAAGCGCTCAAAAATGAACTTCAATGTGGAGGATGGCTTGTTCTTTTGATCAAGACATCGAGTAATATACGCGTACGAGTAAGAGATTTCACGTCATTTTTTCGACGGAGTACCATAAGTTTGTCGAAAAAAATGAACGGATGGACCAGTTACGAGACGCGTGACATGACCAAGGCATGTGAAAAGTAGTAGATGTATAAGAATTAATGGCCTAAAAGAATGAAGAGGTGTAGTTAGGTGGGGAAGGGTAGCCACATCTACACGCATGGTCAAGTAGGCTGGAGGGTCGGTCTCATAACTCGTGAACCTGCCCCCACTTTCAACTCTTCCTTCTCACTTTATCTTCTTAATCCACAACCTCTGCAATTTGCACACTATTTCAACTCTTGCTCGAGTCAATCTACGACTGTGCTGAATTAGTCAGGAAAATTATCCGGTTGGACGAAAAAATGGACTTCTTTTATTTGTCGTTGAATAGCATGCTACTTTTTTAGTCACTTTCCAACTCAATTGTTTTGGTATGCATTCAATCGGTTCAAAAATATTGTAACTATTGTAATCAGTGCAACCCGAATTTTAGTTGAATTAGGCCAGTTTGGCCAACAATTGGAATCTCGTTTTTTCATTTTTCTTAGGATTAAGATTCCAGTTTAATGTCATAGATATATGCTTGAATCGCAAAATTTAATTATACCTTGATTTATTGTCAGTGAATTTCTCTCTTTTGTGAATTTTCACATAAATCTTTGTGTCTATGTTCTTCTGCGTTTTTTTTTTCCGAATATTACCGTTTAATTGTCAACATTAATGATGACGAGTTGAAAAAGTCAACAATGACAGAGCCAAAAAGTCTGTCCGACTTGATTTCAGTGGACCATGTTGGCCCGGTTTGGTCCACTCCCAAGACTGATTAAAAACGAAGAAAGTACTGCTTACTAGTTCGAATGTCTCCAACTTGGAGAATATTTCACTCTTCTTGAGTCAACCCTGTCTATGTAAAACGTAGACATCTTGAGTCCCAATTCTCAAGTAGACCAAAGATTATTGAATTAAATAATAATAAAAAAATTCAATTAAATTTAGTTGTGAGTTCAACGCTGCTGTTCAATCAAAAAACACTATCAGCAGTCTCTCTAGCACGATCATTGTAGTTTTTGTAAATATCTTTCACTCCTATTCCAACAGTCCTTAAAAAACTGGTTTTTCTAACTATTTACTGCAGAATTGATGTAAATCTCAAAATAGTCTAACCTGGCTCTGGAAGGATGCATGGGCACGAAATTTTACAGCTCAACAACCTTAATCCTTTTGCTGAAAGACAGTACTCCTTTTTTTTCACTCCTGATTTGGTTATTCCCAATTATGTTCCTGCAAAAGTTTCATTTTGATAGTCAGGCATCCAAATTGGATATAATTTTTTATTGATAATTGTTAGCAATTGAACGATAACCAGAAGAAAAGAAAAACGATGTGAGAGAGACACCAGATTTACATGGCAAAAGCATTTTGGAAAAAAATTCAGGGACAGAAGAATAAATCTACTATGAAGATAGGAATACAACTGCGAATTTTGTGATTTTAATTTACATAAATTTATAAGAGAAAATAAATTTCTAATGAAATTCTTAACGTGACTTTAACTAGCCTGACCCGTATAAAATTTAAGTTACACCAAAATCTAATAAAAACAACAACAACAACGGTAGAAAGAAAGATGGCAAACTCAAAACATGGTTCAAACCAGCTAATTAGCTGATTGTATACCTAACATCAAATTCTAACTCAACAATACAAGAAAAAAATAAAAAATGGGAAAAAGTGCATTTATGGTCTTCGAATCTATTTAGCAGTCCAAAAGGCCTCACTTTTCAATTGGATCAGTTGAAGCTAGAATTCAGAGTCTTATAGCTACTCTTCCTCCCTCCTTGGACGTTGTTGATAAAATTGTCTGTAAAAGTGTGCAGATGCTAAATTATTGACCATCTGACATGCTCTTTTTCTTAAGTAATGATCACATAAACACCAAATTAATTAGTCCAAGTCCATTTAGCAACAGATTTCACATATAGGATTTGAAAATGCTATGTTTGTTTCAAACAAACAGCAATCTCCAACTCTTTAATAATCACCTGGTTTGTAAATATTTTGTAAGACTTAACTCTTTTGGGATTCTATACTCGAATAATCATTTAAAAAGATTACTAAACTTTCATGAACCAAAACAGTAGTTTTCCCTAATTTTTGCTAACCACAGTTAAAACAAGCAGATAATGCACTGTATGCACCAATTACTAGTTTTAGGCAAGATTACCTAAAAGTGGCTTCAAATTTTCAAATCTCCACGTGAGCCTTGGCAATGAAAAGGCCCGGCTTTGGTAGGAGCACAATAGATGAGAAACTACGTCTTACGCAAACAACTCAACTTTGTTTCAAGCAAGAGTGTATCACCCTAAATTTTAATTTCATTTTTTTCAATTTGAAAATCTTAAAAAAATTTCTCAAATTGATTTATTATATTAAGTCTAAATTTTAGTGTTATAACGCTAATTTTAAAATATTTGAAAATCTTGAATGAAATCATATAATGCGCGAAAGTTTTTAAAACAACATTTAAACATTAAATAGCTTGGTCAAAATTGAAATAATCAAACAAATCATAAAAATTATTAATGATAAAGTCAACATAATTTATTCAAAGTTTTAATTGAAATAAAAATATGAAATATCATTAAAAACTGAAACATACTAAATTTAAATTTCTTCTTCCAATCCAAAAATATTTTATTCTTTTGTATTCTCTCGCTTATCTCTGAAAGGTTCTTGATCAAATTCATTTTTTCCTCAAATAAAAACTCACATACATCACAAAACTACAAACTATGAGAATAATTTAGTAAGACAAAACACGTACAGATGCAAAATTAACATTATGTTTTACTGAATCTTGACTTAACAGTTACATACTGGTTGAAAATCATTTTTCAACCTTCATTAAGACTTATCCATCAATTTGTCGTTCAGACTTTGTCTCTCATTTTCGTTCAAGCATAACCATCTCATTGTCATTCATGCGTAGCCATTTCATTTTCGTTCAGGAGCATAGTCATCTCATTGTCGTTTATGCATAGTCATCTCGTTTTCGTTCAAGTTTAGTCATCTCATTGTCTTTCAAGTTTTGCTATCACATATTTTTCATCAATTCTATCATATTCATACACATACAAAATGTCCTATCAATTTTATATTTATACAATTCTATGTCAATACCTAAACATGCGTGGTCAAATATCGAAAACATGTAATAAAATAATTATAAGAAAATAACATAGATTTGATGATAACATAGATTTGTGATGTAGGGTCGTAGTCAAAACGTTGAAAACATGGTATTTTTACTTACCTGGATTTCGAGAGGTTGGGGTTAACAGGATTTTTTCAATATTCCAAATAATATTCAGCATAAATAAAATATTGGTATCAAATTCTCACTTAAATAAATCCAATTTCATAAAAATTTAGGCAGAAATTTCTTGTGTGTACTCTTGGGTCGGATATGATCAAATTAGAGTTTAGTCATCTCATTGTCTTTCAAGTTTTGCTATCACATATTTTTCGTCAATTCCATTATATTCATACACATACAAAATGTCCTATCAATTTTATCTTTATACAATTCTATGTCAACACCTAAACATGCGTGGTCAAATATCGAAATCATGTAATAAAATAATTATAAGAAAATAACATAGATTTGGTGATAACATAGATTTTGTGATGTAGGGTCGTAGTCAAAACGTTGAAAACATGGTATTTTTACTTACCTGGATTTCGAGAGGTTGGGGTTAACAGGATTTTTTCAATATTCCAAATAATATTCAGCATAAATAAAATATTGGTATCAAATTCTCACTTAAATAAATCCAATTTCATAAAAATTTAGGCAGAAATTTCTTGTGTGTACTCTTGGGTCGGATATGATCAAATTAGAGTTTAGTCATCTCATTGTCTTTCAAGTTTTGCTATCACATATTTTTCGTCAATTCCATTATATTCATACACATACAAAATGTCCTATCAATTTTATCTTTATACAATTCTATGTCAACACCTAAACATGCGTGGTCAAATATCGAAATCATGTAATAAAATAATTATAAGAAAATAACATAGATTTGGTGATAACATAGATTTTGTGATGTAGGGTCGTAGCCAAAACGTTGAAAACATGGTATTTTTACTTACCTGGATTCCGAGAAATTGGGGTTAGCAGGATTTTTTCAATATTCCAAACAATATCCTGCATAAATAAAATATTTGTATCAAATTCTCACTTAAATAAATCCAATTTCATAAGAATTTTGGAAGAAATTTCTTGTGTGTACTCTTGGGTCGGATATGATCAAATTGCGTTTAGTCATCTCATTGTCTTTCAAGTTTTGCTATCACATATTTGTTCGTCCAATTGCCATTATATTCATACACATACAAAATGTCCTATCAATTTTATCTTTATACAATTCTATGTCAACACCTAAACATGCGTGGTCAAATATCGAAATCATGTAATAAAATAATTATAAGAAAATAACATAGATTTGGTGATAACATAGATTTTGTGATGTAGGGTCGTAGCCAAAACGTTGAAAACATGGTATTTTTACTTACCTGGATCCGAGAAAATTGGGGTTAGCAGGATTTTTTCAATATTCCAAACAATATCCTGCATAAATAAAATATTTGTATCAAATTCTCACTTAAATAAATCCAATTTCATAAGAATTTAGGAAGAAATTTCTTGTGTGTACTCTTAGGTCGGATAGGATCAAATTGGATCGATTCAGACGACTTTCGAGATTTTTTCTGCCTGAATAAAATATTTGATATTAATTTTTCACTTTAATAAATTCATTTCAAAATGATTTAGCCAGAAATTTCTTACCGATTTATTCTTAAATTTGCTCGTTCGGATTAAGATCGTTTCGAATAACTTTTGGTCAAATTTTGATGGTCCGGAAGCAATCTGGTTCGATATGGGTCAATTCTGGTCGAAATTGGAATTGGGTCCCGTTTAGTTGGACCGGATTTGGTTCGGTTGGATCGATTCTAGTTTGCTGGAGCAGTTCGATTGGACCACCTTTTAGTGAACCGGTTGGTTTGGTTCACATGTTAAGACTAAAAACTTCTTCTTCTTCTTCGTCGCACACCCGAACACCTAGAGAGTATGATGCCGTCAATGGAGGTTCGTGTTCAAAAGGCAGCGACAACTTTGACCGAGAGAAGTTTTGTCAGAACTCGGCCGCTCCAGTGGAGGGTTATGCCTGTGACTGGATGGCGCTCGGAGGTCGGAGGTCGGAGATCGAAGGTAAGACTTCTAGCTGAGAGAGAGAGAGAGATAGGAGAGCTTTCTGAATATAGAACTCGAGAGAGAGAGCTCTAGTGTGCATTTTCCCTTCACCGAGCCTCTCCATTTATAGGGGAGATTCGTAACAATCCTCCTCCCAATATGCCTGGGAAAGGCATTGACCATTCTCAGCCAAATCCATAGTCGAGCTTTCTTTCTAACTTTCATGTCTATTTTGTAGGTAAGATTTAAGGTCAAATCCTCAATCACCCGAAGAGTATGATATACCTACGAGGTCTATTCGTCAAGCACGAATCAAGGGTACATATTTTAAACAATCTTTCATCTAATCGGTTTGTAAGTTTTGCAGGCAAACGTCATTCTATAGCTTTGGGTTAAGAGCATTGAAGAGGGAATTTGTCTTCCCATTAATAAATATTGTAACCGAGCTATTTACGTAATGTTGTGCATGACTTTTAGCAGTGGGCAAACATTAGTCTTCCTTGTATTTATTGGCAAACTTATAGTCTTATTATTTAGAATACTTGCATAATTAGTTATATTTAGAAATTGTATTGGATCAAGATTGGCGCACGAGAAGGGTGGCACGGTCGAAGACAAGGCACGCACGGAATGAAGTCAAGTCGAGAAGCATCAAGCGTGCGCGGGTGATCCTAACCAAGGAAGGAGGCGCGCAACAGCGCACACTTGAGAGACGTTGCCGCGCAACCCCGCGCGCGCAAGAGGAGCTGCCATGCAACAGTGCGCGCGGGAGAAAGGCGCAACCAAGCAGCGTGCGCGGGGAGAAGGCCTAGCCGAAGCAGCAAGCGCGCGCAAGGAAGGATTCTCACCGAGCACCTAGCCGCTCGGGTTGGCGCACACGAGACACTTGGCCAAGCATCAGGAGCACGCAAAAGGACTTCTTTTATTTGTCGTTGAATAGCATGCTACTTTTTTAATCACTTTCCAATTCAATTGTTTTAGTATGCATTCAATCCGTTAAAAAATATTTAACTATTGTAACCAGTGCAACCCAAATTCTAGTTGAATCAGGCTGGTTCGGCCAACGATTGGAATCTCATTTTTTCATTTTTATTAGAATTAGGATTCCATATTAATGTTATAGATATATGCTCGAGTCGCAAAATTCAATTGTACATTAATTTCTTGTTAGTGAATTTCTCTTTTCTGTTTGTAATTTTTTTTTCTTATACGATTTTTCACCGCATTTTTTTTCGAATATTACCGTTCAATTTTCAACATTAATGATGACGAGTTGGAAAGTCAACAACGACGAGACAAAAAGTTTGTCCGACTTGATTTCAGTGGACCATGTTGGCCCGGTTTGGTCCACTCCCAAGACTGATTAAAAACGATGAAAGTAGATTCCATATTCTCAACTTGGGGTCTGCTTACTTGTGTTTAAGTTTGAATGTCTCCAATTTGGAGAATATTTCACTCTTCTTAAGTCAACCCTGTCTATGTAAAACGTAGACATCTTGAATCCCAATTCTCAAGTAGACCAAAGATTATTGAATTAAATAATAATAAAAAAATTCAATTAAATTGTGAGTTCAACCCTGCTGTTCAATCAAAAAACACTATCAACAGTCTCTCTAGCACGATCATTGTAGTTTTTGTAAATATCTTTCACTCCCATTCCAACAGTCCTTAAAAAACTGGTTTTTCTAACTATTTACTGCAGAATTGATGTAAATCTCAAAATAGTCTAACCTGGCTCTGGAAGGAACAACCTTAATCCTTTTGCTGAAAGACAGTACTCCTTTTTTTTCACTCCTGATTTGGTTATTCCCAATTATGTTCCTGCAAAAGTTTCATTTTGATGGTCAGGCATCCAAATTGGATATAATTTTTTATTGATAATTGTTAGCAATTGAATGATAATCAGAAAAATAAACTACGATGTGAAACACCAGATTTACATAGAAAAATCATTTCGAAAAAAAATCCAAGAACATAAAAATAAATCTACTATGAAGATAGAAATACAACTGCGAATTTTGCGATTTTAGTTTACATAAATTTATAAAAAAAATAAAATTTTAATGAGATTCTCAACGTGGTTCTAACCGGCCTACGCAAATAAAATTCAAGTCACACCAAAATCTAATAAAAACAATGACAACTAGAAAAAAAAATGGCAAACTCAAAACATGATTCAAACCAGTCAATTAGCTGATTGTATACCTCACATCAAATTCTAACTCCACAATAGAAGAAAAAAATAAAAAATGAGAAAAAGTGCATTTATGGTCTTCGAATCTATTTAGCAGTCCAAAAGGCCTCACTTTTCAATTGGATCAGTCGAAGCTAGAATTCAGAGTCTTATAGCTACTCTTCCTCCCTCCTTGAACGTTGTTGATAAAATTGTCTGTAAAAGTGTGCAGATGCTAAATTATTGACCATCTGACATGCTCTTTTTCTTAAGTAATGATCACATAAACACCAAATTAATTAGTCCAAGTCCATTTAGCAACAGATTTCACATATAGGATTTGAAAATGGCCGTCGTCTTCTATGTGTGTTTCAAACAAACAGCAATCTCCAACTCTTGCTAGGCAACGAGAACAAATTTCAAGTGCTGCAAGAATTATATCACAACAAAATATCATGGCCTCGTTTGCCACAAACACAACACTGCAGAGATGGGTCAAAACAATCAACAATATCAATAAAACATCATGATCTATCAATCACAAGCTTGCTTCTCTCATGCCAATAGGCTTTATGGGAAAATCTGTTTCTTGAATTTCGTACTTTAAATTGAAAGTACATGGCTGTAAAACAACCAAAGGTTTCTTCATCCTTTCTTTATCTCAAATTCGGACCAATGAGCAAAATTTATGGTATATCAGCATTCAGATAAACCATCTCAATATTTTTTTTTTGAGTATTACCATCAAATATAAAGTTTCTTGATTTTAATTTCGGTAACTAAAATTTAAGATTCTTTAATAATCACTTGGTTTGTAAATATTTTGTAAGACTTAACTCTTTTGTGATTCTATACTCGAATAATCATTTAAAAAGATTACTGAACTTTCATAAACCAGAACAATAGTTTTCCCTAATTTTTGCTAACCACGGTTAAAACAAGCAGATAATGCACTATATGCACCAATTACTAGTTTTAGGCAGGATTACCTAAAAGTCGCTTCAAATGTTCAAATCTCCACGTGAGCCTTGGCAATGAAAAGGCGCATCTTTGGTAGGAGCACAATAGATGAGAAACTGTGTCTTATGCACACAACGCAAATTTGTTTCAACCAAGAGTGTGACGCCCCAACTTTTAAATTCATTTTTCCTAATTTAAAAATTCTAAAAAGATTTCCCAAACTGATTTATCATATTAAGTCTAAATTTGATTGTTATAATCCTAATTTCAAAATATTTGAAAACCTTGAATGAAATCATCAAATGCGCAGAAGTTTTTAAAACAACGTTCAAACATTAAATAGCTTGGTCAAAATTGAAATAATCAAAACAATTCATAAAACTTTATTAACGATAAAGTCAACATAATTTATTCAAAGTTTCAATTGAAACAAAAATATGAAATATTATCGAAAACTGAAACATACTAAATTTAAATTCTTTTCTCCTATCCAAAAACATTTTCTTCTTTTGTATGCTTGCTTGCCTCTGAAATGTTCTCGATCAAAGTCATCTTTTCCTCAGATAAAAACTCACCTATATCACAAAACTACAAACTATGAGAATAACTCAGTAAGCGAAAACACGTGCAGATGCAAAATTAACATTATGTTTTACTGAATCCTGGCTTAACAGTTACATACTGGTTTGAACTCATTTTTCAACCTTCGTTCAGACTTAGTCATCTCATTTTCGTTTAGGCTTTGTCATCTCATTTTCGTTCAGACATAATCATCTCATTGTCATTCAGGCATAGCTATCTCATTTTCGTTCAGGCGCATAGCTATCTCATTTTCATTCAAGTTTAGTCATCTCATTGCCGTTCAGGTTAGGCTTTGCTATCACATATTTTTCTTCAATTACATCATATTCATGCACATACAAAATGTCCTATCAATTTTATCTTTATACAATTTTATGTCAATGCCTAAACATGCGTGGTCAAATATCGGAATCATGTAATAAAATAATTATAAGAAAATAACATTAATTTTGTGATGTAGGGTCGTAGCCAAAACGTTAAAAACGTGGTATTTTCACTTATTTGAATTCCAAGAGGTTACGGTTAACAAGATTTTTTCAATATTCTAAATAATATCCTGCATAAATAAAATATTGGTATCAAATTCTCAGTTAAATAAATCTAATTTCATAAGAATTTAGGCAGAAATTTTTTACGTGTACTCTTAGTTCGGATAAGGTCAAATTAGATCGATTCGGACGACTTTCGAGATTTTTGCTGACTAAATAAAATATTTGATATTAATTTTTCACTTTAATAAATCTATTTCAAAAGGATTTAGGCAGAAATTTCTAACCGGTTTATTCTTAGATCGGCTCGGTTGGATTAGGATCGTTTCAGATAACTTTTGAACGAATTTTGAATCTCCGGAAGCAATCTGGTTCGATCTGGGTCAATTCTGGTCGAAATTGAGATTGGGCCCGGTTTAGTTGGACCAGATTTGGTTTGGTTGGACTGATTCTGGTTTGCTGGAGCGGTTCGGTGGACCACCTTTAAGTGAACCGGTTGGTTTGGTTCACAGGTTGAGACTAAAAATCTATTATTTCTTCTTCTTCTTCGTCGCACACCCCGAACACATAGAGAGTGTGTTGCCGTCAATGAAGGTTCGTCTTCGAAAGGCAGTGACAATTTTGACCGAGAGAAGTTTCGTCAGAGCTCGGCCGCTCCAGTGGAGGGTTTTGGCTGTGACTGGGTGGCGCTCGGAGATCGAAAGTAAGACTTCTAGCTTAGAGAGAGAGAAAGAGCTCTGGTGTGCATTTTCCCTTTACCGAGCCTCTCTATTTATAGGGAAGATTCGTAACAATCTCCCCCCTGATATGCCTATGAAAGGTATTGACCAATCTCAATCAAATCCATGGCCGAGCCTTCTTTCTAACTTTCACGTCCATTTTGTAAGTAAGAAGGATAACGCACACGTGAGAGAAAAGCTCAACCATCAAGCCTACTTCGGGACGAGCTAACCACTGGATTTGAGGTCAATTCCTCAATCACCCGGAGAGTATGATATCTCTACGAGGTCTATCCGTCAAGCACGAACCAAGGTACGTATTTTAAACAATCTTTCATCAAACCGGTTTATGAGTTTTGCAGGCAAACACCATTCTATAGCTAGGGTTAAGAGCATTGAAGAGAGAATTTGTTTTCCTATTAACAAATCTTACAACCGAACTATTTAGATAATGTTGTCGCACGAGAATGGTGGCATGGTCGAAGCCAAAGCACGCCCAGAATAGAGTCAAGTCGAGAAGCATCAAGCACACGCGGGTGATCCTCACCAAGGAAGGAGGTGTATAGCAGCGCGCGCTCGAGAAAGGCTACCACGCAACCGCTCGCGAGAGAGGAGCTGTCATGCAACAGTGCGCCCGCGAGAAAGCCATGACCAAGCAGCGCGAACACGAGGAGAGGGCCCAGCCAAAGCAACAGGTGCGCGGGAGGAAGGATTCTGGCCGAGCACCTAGCCGCGCAAGTTGGCACTCACAAGATGCTTGGTCGTGCATCAGGAGCGCGCAAAAGGCGCGAGAAGTAGCGTGAGTCGTCAAGCAACGAAACAACGCGCAGACGTGGCCGTACGATCCAACGGCTATATTTTCACGACGACTCTTTTTCTTCTTCCCTTTTCTGGATTTTCCAGCAGCGTTTCTTTCCCTCTATTTAAACTCGTTCCTTAGTTTTGTATGGGGATTTTCGGCAAATTAATATCAAGTGAAGTTTATCTTCAGATTTTCGAAGTGTTCCCCAGATGCTTCTCCTCAGTGCAAATAGTCGAGCTCCTCTACATTGTCGACCAAGTTTCTGGGCTTCTTGGCAGCTCTCTTGGCCATCCTTCTCTCCCAATCCTTTTGTGACATCCCCTAATTTCACCTTTTAACTATTCCTAAAAATTTCGTAAAATTTGAACTTTTACTTCAGTCCCTTAGTCGTGTTCATTTTAAAGACAATAAACTTCGTTTAGTGGAAGACGTACCATGTGTGGAACCCTTGTATTAAAATTTTACTTAAATAAACAGCAAACAGGGGTTTCGGTCGACGTCCTAAACTTACTGGAATTCATTTCCTTCCAATCGGTTGAAGTCAACACTGGTCAAAATCGGTCGATGTCAACAGTGGCCAAAATCAGTCGATGTCAACACTGGCCAAAATCGATCGATGTCAACACTGGCCAAAATCGGTCGATGTGGCTTCTTTAATGAGATTGGTCGACGACACTTAACTAAATTTCCTCAAAATGACTCTAATATGCTGGGGTCGACAACCCCGACCGATTCACACTTAAAATCGGTCGAAGTAGCCCCTATTAGTACACTTAACTTTACCTAGGCTGAATCGTCCACAACATCAGCCGATCGATCGCTACCCTAGGCGATCGATCGGCAAGCTCTCTGGATTTTAATTCTAGAGAGCAGCCTCATTCTTCTTTACTACCCTGCACACAACACACATCACAATTTAATAAACATCCTCAAAATATCCATCCATAAACCAAACTTCTCAATCCTGAAATCATCAAAATCGACCTAAAACAACACATTTGTCTCAAAACAATAGCCCAACTCTAAATCATACAAATTCCACGTAAAAGCATTATCATCGAATTCATTTCTTCAAAACGTCAGTATGTACACTATCCATGCACCAATCATCCTAAAATGAGTCCTATACATTTCTTCCTATGCTATCACCCATCAGCCCAAAACAATCCCAAAAACTACAAAATTTAACCTATTGCTCCCACGGGTCAAGTTCGCATTGACTGCGCCAGCGCACCCCACGAGCATTCTCCCTCAGCCTGTGTGTTCGTCGTACTGAGGAGGGTCATCCTCACCTGTTTCAAATTTACCTACATCATAGAGACAACTATGAGATAAAGGCTCAGTAATCTTCATAAATGCAAATGCATGCTGTGCATATGAGGTTCGTAAATCATGCAGACATTTTAATCGTTTCGTTACATAGCAGAAGGTCACCGAGGTCTAACTCTCACCAGATGGAGAGGACACGTCTGGCGGTTAGATAGCCATTTCCATCTACCGAGGGGAAAACATGCTTCCATCCGTAAACAGCCGTGTCTGAACCCCACCTCATCATGACCGGGATTACGTGCATTCATTTCTTTTCATTAACTATTTCTTTTCATGAAAACGTATGCGGAAATTCATTTTTTCATGATAGTTCATAAAAATGTGATGCATGAACAGTTAAATGCGTATCGTAACTAAAACACAAAAGCGTGAATACCATCAAAACAATACAACCATTCCTATAAAACAAACTAAACCTAGGCTACCCATTAAGTTTACCCAGAACATCCTACATCTCCAAATCCTCAATCAACATACGTTCTTATGGTGTAGACCGAATCGGCCAAACAAGTCACGGAGACTTACCTCGCGTCCGTTGCAATTCAAGCTCCGTCTACGAGCGTTGCTCACCTATGGCAATTCACAACAATCGTCATTAAAACCGAGTTTAAACCGTTAAACTTCAAAACTAATGAAACCTTTAACTAAAGAAATCTCCTAAAACTCTAATTTAACTCATTGAGGCATTTCGTCGAGCAATTCACGCTCGACATTTCAAAACCTCCATTAATGGAGTTTTCCAAGCTCCAATCCAACTAAAACTCTAATATTCATCAATAAATCGACTAACTATGTCCAATAACCATCAATACATCCATTAGAGGCGTAATCACGATAAACCCATCGATTTCAAACCTAAATCTACGTTTTTAACAAAACCCTAACTAAAGCTTCAACTGTTTCCTAGCCCTAAACCGGAAACTAAATCATCCAAACGTTAGAAGCTTACCTAGAATGTCGATTGCTGAAGAAAACGTGAAAAAGTCGCCGGAGTTTGGAGGAACGTTGGCCGGCGCTTGAAGGAAATCGCCGTGGGGGAGAATAAATCGCCCCAAAAGCTCTCTTGAGCTTTTCCTTCGCGAAAATAAAAAATGAGTGAGGGAGGGTGTCACGACCCTAATACTGTACCCATTTTTCCGTACTATATTTTTTTTTTATCCTAATATCTTTAACTAAACTCTAGGCGGAATCTAAACCGAAATCGAAACCAGAATCGAAATCGGAATTTAAATCTAACTTTTTAAAACATTTAAAACAATTAAAAACTATTAAATTAAAACCAATTTCAATTAAAACAAATGGGGGGGGGGCAATTCTGTCATTCTGCCGAAGAAAATCATTCTGCCGAAGAAAAGGGAGGGCAGCGCCCGTTGCCTTTGCTCTATGTATAAAATGCTCTCTGGAATTACACTTAATCAATACTCTCTGGAATCCGATTCCATAGGGCAATTCTTCACCTATTTAACACCACCACACCAATAAACACAATAAACTTACCACTTCCACTCAACTCAAAATGTATCTTAAACTCAACCTACTTGCAGCGGACTTTGCGAAATCCAACTGCGTGGATACGTTTAAAAACTAAACAAATCCTCCTGTTTTCAAATCACTTACAATTCAAATAAAACTTTATCAAATCAGTTTATAAACAGGTTTTTAAAACGTTTAAAACCTCAAAAGTAAACCTATCCACTATCAGATCCAAACACCCTAAAATGTCTATACAATCATCAATCAAAAATCATCCCAAAACCCTCAAAATCTATACATACTATCCCCACGAGTCAGATGAGCCTCGACTGCGCCAGCACACCACCTCAGCCATCCTCCGTCAACTGGACTCAAGCCTATGGAGGAGGAATCTCATCCTCACCTGGTTCCTCGATATCTAGATCACCTACACCATACATTACACTATGAGATGAAATCCCAGTAAGACTCGTAAATGCAATGCATGTTGTGCGTATGAGTTCATTAAATCATGTACGTTTTCTTTACTATGCAATGCTCAATAGTTGTCACCGAGATCCTATCCCTCTAACCAGATAGAGCTCATCCAGCGGGCGGACTACTCTTTCCAGCTAGAAGTGGGGGGTGCACGCTTACAACACGTACAGCCGTGCCTGAGCCCCACCTCGCGTGACCAATACACTTTTCGGCCAATACGCCTTGCGGCCAATACGTCTTTCGGCCAATACGCCTTTCGGCCAATGCTATGCTTTACGTTATCTTTAAAACTCTGTGCGGAAGTTCATTTTCATGATTTTCTTTAAAACAAGTGATGCGTGAACAGTTCAATATATTAAAGTAAACAAGAAATCATGTATACCATCAAAGACTGTAAAACATAACCTATAACCTATAAAACAACTAAACCTATCTACCCAACCAAATTAAATAAACATATGCGTCACCAAAATCCTCGAGACGACATTCGACGTACGGTGTAGGCCAATCGGCCAGAGAAGATCACGAGAACTTACCTCGTGTCCAAAGCAGCTCAAGCTCCGTCCACGAGCGCTGTTCACCTAAGCAATTTATAAGGATTTACGTTAAAACGAATTTGAGTTAATAAACGTCCAAGTTGTCAAACCCTTAACTAAAGAATTTCCTAAAACTCTAATTCGATTCGTTGCACTATTCTATCGAGCAATTTACGCTCGGCACCTAATTTCTCAATTTACGAGTTTATCTAAAAAATCTCGAATTTTCACAATTTCTAATATTTTTCACGAATCGTTCTAATTTCGTCCTAAAACGTTCAATACGTTCCATATTTACTTAAACACAGCAAATCTATAGATTTTGGATCCTAAATCCCGTTTTTAATCGAAACCCTAAACGAAACTAATTGTTTGAAACTCCGTAAACATCGAAATAAAAGCTCTAAGATCGTAGGTTCATACCTAAAACGTCGATTGAATGAGAAAATGTGTAGAAAACGGAACGAACGGGAGAGAAATCGGAGGTCGGAGTCGTCGGATCGTTGGCTGGCAGAGAGTTTGCTCTCTGGTTTTTGGCGCGGGCAGAGGAGAAGTGAGGAGAGAAGAGAAATTAGGTTAGTTTATAATATTGAATTGGTAATTTACCAAATTGCCCTTCTCTTTGATTTTATATAAGTTTCGTCGTTCGGTTCGTTAATCGTCCAACTATTCGGGTTCGTCAACTTTCCTTATTTCACCAATAAGTCCAACTTATTATTTGAGATATATTAAAACTGTCCGTTCTCAAAACGGACCCCGTTTACTATTTGTACTAAAACGTCCTTCATATTACGAAAAGCTTAATTGCTCGGAATATAGTGTTTAATCTCCGAAAATTCCCATAATTTCCTTAAAATGCCTATTAATCGGTAGGATCGTAATGACGCTTTCTTTTTGTAAAACGGACCTGATTTGATATATTTACCTAAAATGCCATTATATAATAAAATATGAATATAATATATTAAATCCAACGTCCGTACAAGCCGGGTATTACATTCCACCCACCTTATTTAGAATTTTGTCCACAAAATTAAATCATACAAATAGCTCAGGTTATCTAGTCATCATATCCTGCTGTCGTTCCCACGTAGCTTTTTCTACCTCGTGGTTCCGCCACAAAACTTTGACCAGTGGAATCTCCTTGTTGCGCAATACCTTGATGGAAGTCTCTAAAATACGCACCGGCCTCTCCTCGTACGTCAAGGTAGGCTGTACCTCGATCTCTGTAGCCTCTACAATATGCGACGGATCGCGCAAACATTTCCGAAGCATAGATATATGAAACACATCGTGGATACCCTCCATAGAAGCCGGAAGCTGTAGTCTATACGCCAACTTCCCGATCCTCTTCAGAATAGGAAAGGGCCCCACATAACGAGGGTTTAACTTACCCCTCCTTCCAAATCTCGCAACACCTTTGAACGGAGAAACTTTAAGGTAAACCTCGTCACCTTCTTCAAACTCTAGCTCTCTCCGTCGTGTGTCAGCATAGCTCTTCTTTCGGCTCTGAGCTACCTCGATACGCTGTCGGATAATGGCAATCTTCTCTGCCGTCTGCTGTAGAATCTCTGGTCCAATGATGCTGGCCTCGCCAACCTCGTCCAAATACAGTGGAGATCTACACTTACGACCATATAAGGCTTTATACGGAGCCATACCGATAGTAGCCTGGAAGCTGTTATTATAAGAGAACTCGATCAGTGACAAATACCTGCTCCACGATCCCTGAAACTCCAGCACACATGCTCTGAGCATATCCTCAAGAATCTGATTAGTCCTCTCTGTCTGTCCATCAGTCTGAGGATGAAACGCCGTGGTGAAATTAAGTTGAGTCCCCATAGCTTTATGCAAGCTCTTCCAGAACTTCGAAGTAAATCTCGGATCTCTGTCGGAGACAATAGAAACTGGAACTCCGTGCAATCTCACAACCTCCTGCACATAGAGCTCGGCGAGCTGATCCATAGACGATGTCATCTTCACAGGCAAAAAGTGAGCCGACTTTGTCAATCGGTCCACAATAACCCAAATGCCGTCATGGCCTCTCGTAGTCCTCAGGAGCCCCACAATGAAATCATGGAGATCTGCTCCCACTTCCACTCCGGAATCGGCAGTGCCAATAATGTTCCGGCCGGTCTCTGGTGCTCTGCCTTTACCTGTTGACATACTAAACAGGTCTCAACGTACTTGGCAACCTCCCTCTTCATGTTCGGCCACCAGAAATGTTGTTTCAAACCCCGGTACATCTTGGTACTTCCCGGGTGTACAGAATATGCCGAAGAATGTGCCTCGGCCAATATCTCATTCTTCAGATCCTCGTCGCTAGGCACGTACCATCTATGCCTAAACTTCAGAATACCGTCCTCTGATAAATGGAAATCCGACGAGTCTCCCAATGTCATGCTCGATCAAAGCTCCTCACACTCCGCATCACTCTGCTGAGCCTCACGTATACGGTCAAGAATAGTTGGCCTGAGAGAAATGTTGGCGAGCATACTAGACAACTCCGCCACTACCTCCACATCGAATCTCTCAATCTCAGACCGCAGCGTAACTGACATCGCTGCAAGTGAAGGCTGACTCACAGAAGGCACTCTACTCAAGGCATCAGCAACCTTGTTCGCCTTTCCTGGATGGTACTTGATATCAAAATCATAATCTTTGACGAACTCAAGTCATCGTCTCTGTCGCATGTTCAGCTCCTTCTGCGTAAATAAGTACTTCAGGCTCTTGTGGTCAGAAAATATCTCGCACTGCTGCCCGTACAAATAATGTCTCCATATCTTCAGTGCGAAGACCACAGCTGCAAACTCAAGGTCGTGCGTAGGGTAGTTCTGCTCATACGGCTTCAGCTGCCGCGAAGCATAAGAAATCACTCTGCCCTCCTGCATCAATACACAACCAAGTCCTACTCAAGACGCATCACAATAAATACTGAATCTGACACCTTCAGCAGGTAGCGCCAGTACTGGAGCGGTGGTCAATCTCTGCTTTAACTCCATAAAACTATTATCACAAGCAAACGACCATACAAATCTCTCGTTCTTCCGAGTCAACCGTGAAAGAGGAAGTGCGATCTTCGAGAATCCCTCTATAAACTTCCGATAATAACCGGCCAATCCGAGAAATCCACGCACCTCACGTACGTTCTTTGGCTGTGGCCAATCTCTGACCACCTGAATCTTGCTCGGATCCACTGAAACTCCATCCTGTGATATGATATGGCCAAGGAAGCTCACACTGTCAAGCCAGAACTCGCACTTCGAAAACTTTGGATAGAGCTGGCGTTGATTCAAAATCTGTAAAACGATCCTCAAATGCTCCTCGTGTTCTTCCTTCGTCTTAGAGTAAATCAGGATGTCGTCGATGAAAACCACCACAAACTTGTCCAGATACTCCTTGAAGACACGGTTCATCAAGTCCATAAACGCTGCAGGGGCATTAGTAAGTCCGAAAGACATAACAAGGAATTCATAATGCCCATACCTCGTTCGGAACGCCGTCTTCGGTATATCATCCCTCCGGACCTTCAGCTGATAATAACCCGAGCGTAGGTCAATCCTGGAAAACACTCGGGCACCCTGTAGCTGGTCAAACAAGTCATCAATCTGAGGCAGTGGATACTTATTCTTCACTGTGAGCTTATTCAGCTCCCTATAATCAATACACATCCTGAGGGTCCCGTCTTTCTTCTTGACAAACAGAACGGGCGCACCCCAGGGTGAAACACTGGGTCGAATGAAACCCTTCTCTAATAACTCATCAAGCTGAGTCCTCAACTCTCTCAACTCAGCTGGTGCCAACCGATACGGGTTTTTAAACCTCGGTGCGGAGTTAGGATACACATCAATAGTAAACTCAATCTCCCGGTCCGGCGGTAATCCGGGAAGATCATCAAGGAAAATCTCAGAAAACTCTCTGACAATAAGAATGTCGCTCGGCTTCACTCCGCTGAGCAACTGACAATCAAAAACAGAGGCCAAATAAATAGAGCACGCACCTTTGAACTGCTCGTTGACCTCCATAGAATAAGAAATAGGCGAGCTACTCAATCTGCTCATCGCCTGATAAGAAAACTCAGCTTTACCCGGAGGTCGGAAGGTCACAATCCCGGATCGACAATCGATGGTGGCAAAGTGCTGCGCAAGCCAGTCCATCCCCAAGATAAGATCGTACCGCTCTATGCCCATAACTATCAAACGTGCATAGAGGGTGATATCCCCCACTGAGAAGACATTGCCCTGGAGAATACGATCTGACTGCATATGCTCTCCCGAAGGCAGCATCACTCTATACTCATACTCTGACAGCTCAGACTCTAACCCCAGTCTAGACATGCACGCAGTCGATACAAAGGAGTGCGTAGCTCCTGTATGCATCAAAGTAAATACGGCAACGCCCATAAGTAAGATAGTACCTGCAATCACGGCAGGCTGAGCCTCGTCATCAACATCGCCAGGCTCAATAAAAACGAAGATCCTGGGCATAGCTCTCCTCTGATCACTGCCCGACTGATCTCGACCCCGCTTCGGGCAGTCTTTAGCAAAATGGCCTGGCTCTCCACACCAATAACATACATTCGTGCCCATCCTGCACTGGCCAGTATGTTCCTTCTGACATTTCGGGCAAACAGGTACCTGAGAAGCACCTTGTACTTGCTTCGCCTTTCCCCGGTCATTACCTCCCTCAAGAGGTCTCTTCACACCCCTCTGCTGCTGCTGGGGCTGTGCTCTAGGTTGCCAACCTCGTGATTGAAGGCGAATCTCTCGGAAGAAGCCCTTAGCTGGCTCCCTCGGCTTGACAGAACTCAGATCTACCGCCTCAATATCAAGAGCTCTAGCCACAATATCGTCATAGGATACATTCTGTACCCCAGATATGGTAAGGCGCATCCGGAACTCCTGGCTAAGTCCCTGTAAAAACCGACGCACCTTGTCCTCGTTGACGCTGACCTGTCGTGGTGCAAATCGAGACAGCGCCTCAAATCTCTTAACATACTCGGCAATAGACGTAGTCTGCCGCAACTGCATAAACTCGACCATCTTCGCCTCGCGAACGGTATGGCTGAAATATTTATCGTAGAACAATGTCCTGAACCTCTTCCAGCCCATAATAGTAACATCGGTGGTCGTCTTCACTGTGTCCCACAAAAATCGGGCATCTAAGGCCAGGTGGTAAGTCACCAACGCCACCTTCTCCCCGTCCTCAATGCTAGCATACGCCAGCATGTCCTCCATCGTGCAAATCCACTCCTCAGCTGAAGAGGGATCAGTGGACTGTCCGCTAAATATAGGGGGCTGAAGCTTCTGAAATCTCTCCATCCCCCGGTTACCCGGAATAGCTGCCTCCCGAGCTCTAGTGCCCTCTCTGTCTATAAGAGTACCCAGCTGTTGAGACTGCCTCTCCATCTGCTGAGCCTGTCTCTCCATATGCTGAGACTGCTGGGCGATAAAATCCTTGAGGGTGTCTATAGTGTCGTCTCGGTCGTCTCGGTCATTTCTGTGACGCACCATATTTATATATCTCCTATAAAAAGTTAAACAAATATTCTAAGAAACTAGAAATCGAATAAAGCTATAAACATACTTACAGTTGATGAAGAATGTCCGCGTAGTGGCTGTGCAGTCGAGCAGTCTACAGAACCGATTTTAAAACCCGGGGGCTCTGATACCATAAATTGTCACGACCCTAATACTGTACCCATTTTTTCGTACTATATTTTTTTTTTATCCTAATATCTTTGAGTTTTCTAGGCGGAATCTAAATCGAAATCGAAACCAGAATCGAAATCGGAATTTAAATCTAACTTTTTAAAACAATTAAAAACTATTAAATTAAAACCAATTTCAATTAAAACAAATTGGGGGGGGGGGGGCAATTTTGTCATTCTGCCGAAGAAAATCATTCTGCCGAAGCAAAGGGAGGGCAGCGCCCGATCGCTGCCATATGCAGCGATCGCAGCGCTCGATCGCTGCGCGCCTCACGCCCGCTGCCTTTGCTCTCTGTATAAAATGCTCTCTGGAATTACACTTAATCAATACTCTCTGGAATCCGATTCCATAGGGCAATTCTTCACCTATTTAACACCACCACACCAATAAACACAATAAACTTACCACTTCCACTCAACTCAAAATGTATCTTAAACTCAACCGACTTGCAGCGGACTTTGCGAAATCCCATTGCGTAGATACGTTTAAAAACTAAACAAATCCTCCTGTTTTCAAATCACTTACAATTCAAATAAAACTTTATCAAATCAGTTTATTAACAGGTTTTTAAAACGTTTAAAACCTCAAAAGTAAACCTATCCACTATCAGATCCAAACACCCTAAAATGTCTATACAATCATTAATCAAAAATCATCTCAAAACCCTCAAAATCTATACATACTATCCCCACGGGTCAGATGAGCCTCGACTGCGCCAGCACACCACCGCAGCCATCCTCTGTCAACTGGACTCAAGCCTATGGAGGAGGAATCTCATCCTCACCTGGTTCCTCGATATCTAGATCAACTACACCATACATTACACTATGAGATGAAATCACAGTAAGACTCGTAAATGCAATGCATGCTGTGCGTATGAGTTCATTAAATCATGTACGTTTTCTTTACTATGCAATGCTCAATAGGTGTCACCGAGATCCTATCCCTCTAACCAGAGAGAGCTCATCCAGCGGGCGGACTACTCTTTCCAGCTAGAAGCGGGGGGTGCACGCTTACAACACATACAGCCGTGCCTGAGCCCCTTTTCGCGTGACCAATACGCATTTCGGCCAATACGCCTTTTGTAATACTCGGCTTGTACGGACGTTGGATTTAATATATTATATTCATATTTTATTATATAATGGCATTTTAGGTAAATATGTCAAATCAGGTCCGTTTTACGAAAAAAAAGCGTCATTACCATCCTAACGATTAATAGGAATTTTAAGGAAATTATGGGAATTTTCGGAGATTAAACACTATATTCCGAGCAATTAAGCTTTTCGTAATATGAAGGACGTTTTAGTAAAAATAGTAAACGGGGTCCGTTTTGAGAACGGACAATTTTAATAAATCTCAAATAATAAGTTGGACTTATTGGTGAAATAAGAAAAGTTGGCGAACCCGAATAGTTGGACGATTAACGTACCGAACGACGAAACTTATATAAAATCAAAGAGAATGGCAATTTGGTAAATTACCAATTCAATATTATAAACTAACATAATTTCTCTTCTCTCCTCACTTCTCCTCTGCCCGCGCCAAAAACCAGAGAGCAAACTCTCTGCCAGCCGACGATCCGACGACTCCGATCTCCGATTTCTCTCCCGTTCGTTCCGTTTTCTTCACATTTTCTCCTTCAATCGACGTTTTAGGTATGAACCTACGATCTTAGAGCTTTTATTTCGATTTTTACGGAGTTTCAAACAATTAGGTTCGTTTAGGGTTTCGATTAAAAACTGGATTTAGGATCCGAAATTTATAGATTTGCTGTGTTTAAGTAAATATGGAACGTATTGAACGTTTTAGGACGAAGTTAGAACGGAGCTTGAGCTGCTTTGGACACGAGGTAAGTTCTCGTGATCTTTTCTGGCCGATTGGCCTACACCGTACGTCGAATGTCGTCTCGAGGATTTTGGTGACGCATATGTTTATTTAATTTGGTTGGGTAGATAGGTTTAGTTGTTTTACAGGTTATAGGTTATGTTTTACAGTCTTTGATGGTATACATGATTTCTTGTTTACTTTAATATATTGAACTGTTCACGCATCACTTGTTTTAAAGAAAATCATGAAAATGAACTTCCGCACAGAGTTTTAAAGATAACGTAAAGCATAGCATTGGCCGAAAGGCTTATTGGCCGAAAGGCGTATTGGTCACGCGAGGTGGGTCTCAGGCACGGCTGTACGTGTTGTAAGCGTGCACCCCCCGCTTCTAGCTGGAAAGAGTAGTCCGCCCGCTGGATGAGCTCTATCTGGTTAGAGGGATAGGATCTCGGTGACACCTATTGAGCATTGCATAGTAAAGAAAACGTACATGATTTAATGAACTCATACGCACAACATGCATTGCATTTACGAGTCTTACTGGGATTTCATCTCATAGTGTAATGTATGGTGTAGGTGATCTAGATATCGAGGAACCAGGTGAGGATGAGATTCCTCCTCCATAGGCTTGAGTCCAGTTGACGGAGGATGGTTGCGGTGGTGTGCTGGCGCAGTCGAGGCTCATCTGACCCGTGGGGATAGTATGTATAGATTTTGAGGGTTTTGGGATGATTTTTGATTGATGATTGTATAGACATTTTAGGGTGTTTGGATCTGATCGTGGATAGGTTTACTTTTGAGGTTTTAAACGTTTTAAAAACCTGTTTATAAACTGATTTGATAAAGTTTTATTTGAATTGTAAGTGATTTGAAAACAGGAGGATTTGTTTAGTTTTTAAACGTATCCACGCAGTTGGATTTCGCAAAGTCCGCTGCAAGTCGGTTGAGTTTAAGATACATTTTGAGTTGAGTGGAAGTGGTAAGTTTATTGTGTTTATTTGTGTGGTGGTGTTAAATAGGTGAAGAATTGCCCTCTGGAATCGGATTCCAGAGAGTATTGATTAAGTGTAATTCCAGCGAGCATTTTATACAGAGAGCAAAGGCAACGGGCGTGAGGCGTACAGCGATCGAGCGCTGCCAATGCAGCGATCGGGCGCTGCGATCGCTGCAGCGCTCAGCGACTGATCGCTGCACATTGCAGCGATCGGGCACTGCAGTCGCTGCAGCGTGCAACGATCGAGCGCTGCGATCGCTGCATATGGCAGCGATCGGGCGCTGCCCTCCCTTTTCTTCGACAGAATGATTTTCTTTGGCAGAATGACAGAATTGCCCCCAATTTATTTTAATTGAAATTGGTTTTAATTTAATAGTTTTTAATTGTTTTAAATGTTTTAAAAAGTTAGATTTAAATTCCGATTTCGATTCTGGTTTCGATTTCGGTTTAGATTCCGCCTAGAATTTAGTTAAAGATATTAGGATGAAAAAAAAATATAGTACGGAAAAATGGGTACAGTATTAGGGTCGTGACAATTTATGGTATCAGAGCCCCCGGGTTTTAAAATCGATTCTGTAGACTGCTCGACTGCACAGCCACTACGCGGACATTTTTCATCAACTGTAAGTATGTTTATAGCTTTATTCGATTTCTAGTTTCTTAGAATATTTATTTAACTTTTTATAGGAGATATATAAATATGGTGCGTGACAGAAATGACCGAGACGACACTATAGACACCCTCAAGGATTTTATCGCCCAGCAGTCTCAGCATATGGAGAGACAGGCTCAGCAGATGGAGAGGCAGTCTCAACAGCTTGGTACTCTTATAGACAGAGAGGGCACTAGAGCCCGGGAGGCAGCTATTCTGGGTAACCGGGGGATGGAGAGATTTCAGAAGCTTCAGCCCCCTATATTTAGCGGACAGTCCACTGATCCCTCTTCAGCTTAGGAGTGGATTCGCACGATGGAGGACATGCTGGCGTATGCTAGCATTGAGGACGGGGAGAAGGTGGCGTTGGTGACTTAACACCTGGCCTTAGATGCCCGATTTTGGTGGGACACAGTGAAGACGATCACCGATGTTACTATTATGGGCTGGGAGAGGTTCAGGACATTGTTCTACGATAAATATTTCAGCCATACCGTTCGCGAGGCGAAGATGGTCGAGTTTATGCAGTTGCGGCAGACTACGTCTATTGCCGAGTATGTTAAGAGATTTGAGGCGCTGTCTCGATTTGCACCACGACAGGTCAGCGTCAACGAGGACAAGGTGCGTCGGTTTTTACAGGGACTTAGCCAGGAGTTCCGGATGCGCCTTACCATATCTGGGGTACAGAATGTATCCTATGACGATATTGTGGCTAGAGCTCTTGATATTGAGGCGGTAGATCTGAGTTCTGTCAAGCCGAGGGAGCCAGCTAAGGGCTTCTTCCGAGAGATTCGCCTTCAATCACGAGGTTGGCAACCTAGAGCACAGCCCCAGCAGCAGCAGAGGGGTGTGAAGAGACCTCTTGAGGGAGGTAATGACCGGGGAAAGGCGAAGCAAGTACAAGGTGCTTCTCAGGTACCTGTTTGCCCGAAATGTCAGAAGGAACACACTGGCCAGTGCAGGATGGGCACGAATGTATGTTATTGGTGTGGAGAGCCAGGCCATTTTGCTAAAGACTGCCTGAAGCGTGGTCGAGATCAGTCGGGCAGTGATCAGAGGAGAGCTATGCCCAGGATCTTCGCTTTTATTGAGCCTGGCGATGTTGATGACGAGGCTCAGCCTGCCGTGATTGCAGGTACTATCTTACTTATGGGCGTTGCCGTATTTACTTTGATGGATACAAGAGCTACACACTCCTTTGTATCGACTGCGTGCATGTCTAGACTGGGGTTAGAGTCTGAGCTGTCAGAGTATGAGTATAGAGTGATGCTGCCTTCGGGAGAGCATATGCAGTCAGATCGTATTCTCCAGGGCAATGTCGTCTCAGTGGGGGATATCACCATCTATGCACGTTTGATAGTTATGGGCATAGAGCGGTACGATCTTATCTTGGGGATGGACTGGCTTGCGCAGCACTTTGCCACCATCGATTGTCGATCCGGGATTGTGACCTTCCGACCCCCGGGTAAAGCTGAGTTTTCTTATCAGGCGATGAGCAGATTGAGTAGCTCGCCTATTTCTTATTCTATGGAGGTCAACGAGCAGTTCAAAGGTGCGTGCTCTATTTATTTGGCCTCTGTTTTTTATTGTCAGTTGCTCAGCGGAGTGAAGCCGAGCGACATTCCTATTGTCAGAGAGTTCTCTGAGATTTTCCTTGATGATCTTCCCGGATTACCGCCGGACCGGGAGATTGAGTTCACTATTGATGTGTATCATAACTCCGCACCGAGGTTTAAAAACCCGTATCGGTTGGCACCAGCTGAGTTGAGAGAGTTGAGGACTCAGCTTGATGAGTTACTAGAGAAGGGTTTCATTCGACTCAGTGTTTCACCCTGGGGTGCGCCCGTTCTGTTTGTCAAGAAGAAAAACGGGACCCTCAGGATGTGTATTGATTATAGGGAGCTGAATAAGCTCACAGTGAAGAATAAGTATCCACTGCCTCGGATCGATGACTTGTTTGACCAGCTACAGGGTGCCCGAGTGTTTTCCAGGATTGACCTACGCTCGGGTTATTATCAGCTGAAGGTCCGGAGGGATGATATACCGAATACGACATTCCGAACGAGGTATGGGCATTATGAATTCCTTGTTATGTCTTTCGGACTTACTAATGCCCCTGCAGCGTTTATGGACTTGATGAACCGTGTCTTCAAGGAGTATCTGGACAAATTTGTGGTGGTTTTCATCGACGACATCCTGATTTACTCTAAGACGAAAGAAGAACACGAGGAGCATTTGAGGATCGTTTTACAGATTCTGAATCAACGCCAGCTCTATCCAAAGTTTTCGAAGTGCGAGTTCTGGCTTGACAGAGTGAGCTTCCTTGGCCATATCATATCACAGGATGGAGTTTCAGTGGATCCGAGCAAGATTCAGGTGGTCAGAGATTGGCCACAGCCAAAGAACGTACGTGAGGTGCGTGGATTTCTCGGATTGGCCGGTTATTATCGGAAGTTTATAGAGGAATTCTCGAAGATCGCACTTCCTCTTTCACGGTTGACTCGGAAGAACGAGAGATTTGTATGGTCGTTTGCTTGTGATGATAGTTTTATGGAGTTAAAGCAGAGATTGACCACCGCTCCAGTACTGGCGCTACCTGCTGAAGGTGTCAGATTCAGTATTTATTGTGATGCGTCTTGAGTAGGACTTGGTTGTGTATTGATGCAGGAGGGCAGAGTGATTTCTTATGCTTCGCGGCAGCTGAAGCCGTATGAGCAGAACTACCCTACGCACGACCTTGAGTTTGCAGCTGTGGTCTTCGCACTGAAGATATGGAGACATTATTTGTACGGGCAGCAGTGCGAGATATTTTCTGACCACAAGAGCCTGAAGTACTTATTTACGCAGAAGGAGCTGAACATGCGACAGAGACGATGACTTGAGTTCGTCAAAGATTATGATTTTGATATCAAGTACCATCCAGGAAAGGCGAACAAGGTTGCTGATGCCTTGAGTAGAGTGCCTTCTGTGAGTCAGCCTTCACTTGCAGCGATGTCAGTTACGCTGCGGTCTGAGATTGAGAGATTCGATGTGGAGGTAGTGGCGGAGTTGTCTAGTATGCTCGCCAACATTTCTCTCAGGCCAACTATTCTTGACCGTATACGTGAGGCTCAGCAGAGTGATGCGGAGTGTGAGGAGCTTCGATCGAGCATGACATTGGGAGACTCGTCGGATTTCCATTTATCAGAGGACGGTATTCTGAAGTTTAGGCATAGATGGTACGTGCCTAGCGACGAGGATCTGAAGAATGAGATATTGGCCGAGGCACATTCTTCGGCATATTCTGTACACCCGGGAAGTACCAAGATGTACCGGGGTTTGAAACAACATTTCTGGTGGCCGAACATGACGAGGGAGGTTGCCAAGTACGTTGAGACCTGTTTAGTATGTCAACAGGTAAAGGCAGAGCACCAGAGACCGGCCGGAACATTATTGGCACTGCCGATTCCGGAGTGGAAGTGGGAGCAGATCTCCATGGATTTCATTGTGGGGCTCCCGAGGACTACGAGAGGCCATGACGGCATTTGGGTTATTGTGGACCGATTGACAAAGTCGGCTCACTTTTTGCCTGTGAAGATGACATCGTCTATGGATCAGCTCGCCGAGCTCTATGTGCAGGAGGTTGTGAGATTGCACGGAGTTCCAGTTTCTATTGTCTCCGACAGAGATCCGAGATTTACTTCGAAGTTCTGGAAGAGCTTGCATAAAGCTATGGGGACTCAACTTAATTTCACCACGGCGTTTCATCCTCAGACTGATGGACAGACAGAGAGGACTAATCAGATTCTTGAGGATATGCTCAGAGCATGTGTGCTGGAGTTTCAGGGATCGTGGAGCAGGTATTTGTCACTGATCGAGTTCTCTTATAATAACAGCTTCCAGGCTACTATCGGTATGGCTCCGTATAAAGCCTTATATGGTCGTAAGTGTAGATCTCCACTGTATTGGGACGAGGTTGGCGAGGCCAGCATCATTGGACCAGAGATTCTACAGCAGACGGCAGAGAAGATTGCCATTATCCGACAGCGTATCGAGGTAGCTCAGAGCCGAAAGAAGAGCTATGCTGACACACGACGGAGAGAGCTAGAGTTTGAAGAAGGTGACGAGGTTTACCTTAAAGTTTCTCCGTTCAAAGGTGTTGCGAGATTTGGAAGGAGGGGTAAGTTAAACCCTCGTTATGTGGGGCCCTTTCCTATTCTGAAGAGGATCGGGAAGTTGGCGTATAGACTACAGCTTCCGGCTTCTATGGAGGGTATCCACGATGTGTTTCATATATCTATGCTTCGGAAATGTTTGCGCGATCCGTCGCATATTGTAGAGGCTACAGAGATCGAGGTACAGCCTACCTTGACGTACGAGGAGAGGCCGGTGCGTATTTTAGAGACTTCCATCAAGGTATTGCGCAACAAGGAGATTCCACTGGTCAAAGTTTTGTGGCGGAACCACGAGGTGGAAAAAGCTACGTGGGAACGACAGCAGGATATGATGACTAGATAACCTGAGCTATTTGTATGATTTAATTTTGTGGACAAAATTCTAAATAAGGTGGGTGGAATGTAATACCCGGCTTGTACGGACGTTGGATTTAATATATTATATTCATATTTTATTATATAATGGCATTTTAGGTAAATATATCAAATCAGGTCCGTTTTACAAAAAGAAAGCGTCATTACGATCCTACCGATTAATAGGCATTTTAAGGAAATTATGGGAATTTTCGGAGATTAAACACTATATTCCGAGCAATTAAGCTTTTCGTAATATGAAGGACGTTTTAGTACAAATAGTAAACGGGGTCCGTTTTGAGAACGGACAGTTTTAATATATCTCAAATAATAAGTTGGACTTATTGGTGAAATAAGGAAAGTTGACGAACCCGAATAGTTGGACGATTAACGAACCGAACGACGAAACTTATATAAAATCAAAGAGAAGGGCAATTTGGTAAATTACCAATTCAATATTATAAACTAACCTAATTTCTCTTCTCTCCTCACTTCTCCTCTGCCCGCGCCAAAAACCAGAGAGCAAACTCTCTGCCAGCCGACGACTCCGACCTCCGATTTCTCTCCCGTTCGTTCCGTTTTCTTCACATTTTCTCCTTCAATCGACGTTTTAGGTATGAACCTACGATCTTAGAGCTTTTATTTCGATATTTACGGAGTTTCAAATAATTAGGTTCGTTTAGGGTTTCGATTAAAAACGGGATTTAGGATCCGAAATCTATAGATTTGCTGTGTTTAAGTAAATATGGAACGTATTGAACGTTTTAGGACGAAGTTAGAACAGTTCGTGAAAAATATTAGAAATTGTGAAAATTCGAGATTTTTTAGATAAACTCGTAAATTGACAAATTAGGTGCCGAGCGTAAATTGCTCGATAGGTTTAGTTGTTTTATAGGTTATAGGTTATGTTTTACAGTCTTTGATGGTATACATGATTTCTTATTTACTTTAATATATTGAACTGTTCACGCATCACTTGTTTTAAAGAAAATCATGAAAATGAACTTCTGCACAGAGTTTTAAAGATAACGTAAAGCATAGCAATGGCCGAAAGGCTTATTGGCCGAAAGGCGTATTGGTCACGCGAGGTGGGGCTCAGGCACGGCTGTACGTGTTGTAAGCGTGCACCCCCCGCTTCTAGCTGGAAAGAGTAGTCCGCCCGCTGGATGAGCTCTATCTGGTTAGAGGGATAGGATCTCGGTGACACCTATTGAGCATTGCATAGTAAAGAAAACGTACATGATTTAATGAACTCATACGCACAGCATGCATTGCATTTACGAGTCTTACTGGGATTTCATCTCATAGTGTAATGTATGATGTAGGTGATCTAGATATCGAGGAACCAGGTGAGGATGGGATTCCTCCTCCATAGGCTTGAGTCCAGTTGACGGAGGATGGCTGCGGTGGTGTGCTGGCGCAGTCGAGGCTCATCTGACCGGTGGGGATAGTATGTATAGATTTTGAGGGTTTTGGGATGATTTTTGATTGATGATTGTATAGACATTTTAGGGTGTTTGGATCTGATAGTTGATAGGTTTACTTTTGAGGTTTTAAACGTTTTAAAAACCTGTTTATAAACTGATTTGATAAAGTTTTATTTGAATTGTAAGTGATTTGAAAACAGGAGGATTTGTTTAGTTTTTAAACGTATCCACGCAGTTGGATTTCGCAAAGTCCGCTGCAAGTCGGTTGAGTTTAAGATACATTTTGAGTTGAGTGGAAGTGGTAAGTTTATTGTGTTTATTGGTGTGGTGGTGTTAAATAGGTGAATTGCCCTCTGGAATCGGATTCCAGAGAGTATTGATTAAGTGTAATTCCAGCGAGCATTTTATACAGAGAGCAAAGGCAACGGGCGTGAGGCGTACAGCGATCGAGCGCTGCCAATGCAGCGATCGGGCGCTGCGATCGCTGCAGCGCGCAGCGACTGATCGCTGCACATTGCAGCGATCGGGCGCTACAGTCGCTGCAGCGCGCAGCGATTGAGCGCTGCGATCGCTGCATATGGCAGCGATCGGGCGCTGCCCTCCCTTTTCTTCGGCAGAATGATTTTCTTCGGCAGAATGACAGAATTGCCCCCCATTTGTTTTAATTGAAATTGGTTTTAATTTAATAGTTTTTAATTGTTTTAAATGTTTTAAAAAGTTAGATTTAAATTCCGATTTCGATTCTGGTTTTGATTTCGGTTTAGATTCCGCCTAGAGTTTAGTTAAAGATATTTGGATAAAAAAAATATATAGTACGAAAAAATGGGTACAGTATTAGGGTCGTGACACCTTTCGGCCAATACGCCTTTCGGCCAATAAGCCTTTCGGCCAATGCTATGCTTTACGTTATCTTTAAAACTCTGTGCAGAAGTTCATTTTCATGATTTTCTTTAAAACAAGTGATGCGTGAACAGTTCAATATATTAAAGTAAACAAGAAATCATGTATACCATCAAAGACTGTAAAACATAACCTATAGCCTGTAAAACAACTAAACCTATCTACCCAACCAAATTAAATAAACATATGCGTCACCAAAATCCTCGAGACGACATTCGACGTACGGTGTAGGCCAATCGGCCAGAGAAGATCACGAGAACTTACCTCGTGTCCAAAGCAGCTCAAGCTCCGTCCACGAGCGTTGTTCACCTAAGCAATTTATAAGGATTTACGTTTAAACGAATTTGAGTTAATAAACGTCCAAGTTGTCAAAACCTTAACTAAAGAATTTCCTAAAACTCTAATTCGATTCGTTGCACTATTCTATCGAGCAATTTACGCTCGGCACCTAATTTCTCAATTTACGAGTTTATCTAAAAAATCTCGAATTTTCACAATTTCTAATATTTTTCACGAATCGTTCTAACTTCGTTCTAAAACGTTCAATACGTTCCATATTTACTTAAACACAGCAAATCTATAGATTTCGGATCATAAATCCCGTTTTTAATCGAAACCCTAAACGAAACTAATTGTTTGAAACTCCGTAAACATCGAAATAAAAGCTATAAGATCGTAGGTTTATACCTAAAACGTCGATTGAATGAGAAAATGTGAAGAAAACGGAACGAACGGGAGAGAAATCGGAGGTCGGAGTCGTCGGATCGTCGGCTGGCAGAGAGTTTGCTCTCTGGTTTTTGGCGCGGGCAGAGGAGAAGTGAGGAGAGAAGAGAAATTAAGTTAGTTTATAATATTGAATTGGTAATTTACCAAATTGCCCTTCTCTTTGATTTTATATAAGTTTCGTCGTTCGGTTCGTTAATCGTCCAACTATTCGGGTTCGCCAACTTTCCTTATTTTACCAATAAGTCCAACTTATTATTTGGAATTTATTAAAACTGTACGTTCTCAAAACGGACCCCGTTTACTATTTGTACTAAAACGTCCTTCATATTACGAAAAGCTTAATTGCTCGGAATATAGTGTTTAATCTCCGAAAATTCCCATAATTTTCTTAAAATTCCTATTAATCGTTAGGATCGTAATGACGCTTTCTTTTTGTAAAACGGACCTGATTTGACATATTTACCTAAAATGTCATTATATAATAAAATATGAATATAATATATTAAATCCAACGTCCATACAAGCCGGGTATTACAGAGGGAGTGTTTTTAATATTTTATAAACTTAACTTGGTAATTACTGTTTTGCCTTCACTTGATTTTCTATTATTTCGTTATCTATTTCGTTATGTTGTCTATCGAATCGGTTTCTCCAAATTTCCTTATTTTGCCAAAAATCCCAATTTATTACTGGGGTTCTAATAAAACCACCCGTTTCGCAAAACGGACTTATTTTGCTATATTTACGACTTTAACCTTATATAGTGAAAAGTCGAAACTCGGGTGTTATCCTATCGATTTGGATTTTCGAAGACTTCTTTATTCCTCTAAAATCCTCATAAATTTCTAAGGCTCTAATGAAATTTATCGTTCGTAAAGCGGGCTTAATTTATTATATTTATAAAAACGGCATTAAGTAGCAGAAGATCAAAAACCCGTAAAACCGGATATTACACCTTCTGAGGGTGGGAAAGCAGTAGAAGGATGGAAGGCCTAGCTTATCCGCTGTTGTTCCCTTCGGGCTTTGGAGGTCGCATCACCCGAGGGCACCATCGTTGCTTCTCTGCCCGGCTATTAAGTCTCATTCCATCGACCTTTTCTGAGGAAGATTCACAGGTGGGTTTATCTATTTTCAGGTAAGTCTCCTCCTATCCATTTTTCACCATTACGCTGTTTTCTGTCTTTCTCTGTTTTCTGTTTAGGGTGTTTTGATCTCCAAATCGAATTCCTAGCTACTCATCGACTGCTTGATCAGTTAGAGAGAATGAAATCAGATATTACTTTAATTTGAGATGATTTTTAAGGATTTTAAGAATCAAATCGTATATTAGGTTTTGATTTTGGAATTTGGGAATTTCGAAATTTAACTTTAGAATTTGAAACCCTAAACTATTACAAAGAGCCTCTACTCATTTGACTTTGTTTTATATTCTAGATCATCAAAAAATCGTCAAGCGGGTCTACACTGTCATATCAGGAAAAAACTCTAAGTTTTCCCTCATCTTCTCCTCAAACTCGGGTATGAAATAAGGTCTTTCAAGATTATGCAGAATGCGTGTATGATCACGAGATTGCCCCACGTGGTATATATTTATTGCCTTGGAGAGTAACCCATTGTTTAAGAAGGTCTTGATAATGTCTCCAAAACTATGCCAATCAAATAGAATCTCCTCTCTTCAAATCTTCTCCACCTTTTTATTTCTCGCAGGCATCATGAAAATGTTTTTATAAAAGAACACCTCCTGCGGATACCATATTTCTTTATGCACCATGTTAACAGCATACAAACCATCAATTATAAACCTAATAGAAAAGTTTGACTAGACTAGTTATTCATCAAACAAAAACTATCAGAGCTCAAACACTAAACTAGTTCACAGAAATATTTCATAATCAATAATTCAATAACAGATGGTGAATTTTGGAATACTAAGAGAAGAAAACACAAATACCGGCACAGATGTTTTTGCACGAAACACAAATACCGGCACAGATGTTTTTGCACGAAAAATGAGGTCTATGGCCAAATTTATGATATCAGCATAATTTTCAGAGTGGCTAATACTATACATATGTTTTGGGTTCGTTAAATATATTCGGATGAATTCTATGGCAATCTTTGATAGAAATATAACTACCATTGAACTATAATCCATTGTTTACGACAACGCCAAGAATAAAAATAAGGCATAGAACTCCTATTTCGGGCTTTATAAAAAACTAATCATGCTATAACAAAAAATATTTATATAATGGGTTCGGGTTCTATGACACGGGATTATGGAAGATAGCAAGAGACAAAGAATGACACATCTCTAATTAAAAGATATTTGTGCACAATGTCACTGATCCAACTGTACACAGATGTTTATGTTTTCCGTTAGATGTTTGGGAAACAAATCCAATTATTTTTTCCTAGGTTTGTGTAAAGATTTTCACTGATTCAACTGTCAGACATTACTTGGTTAATCGAGAATTGTGGTTTCATGAAGTCCTCTCAGCTGAGAAAATCGCGTTGACATGGAAATCGGTTCAAGGGATGGATTGCAGCATCTAAATTCTACAGCATTTGCTCAGTTAAAGCTAGGTGAGAGTTCTCATTTCATGATTGACTGAGGAAAGATAAATACGAACCTTAATCAAATAAATACCAGTCTCGTAATTGAAGCTCTGCGAGAACGAAAACAAGATCAGACCTGACTGATCGAGAGAAATCGGAGCGAATGATGTCGCTGACTCGTCGTTCCCGGCGAGAGATTACAGAGAGAAGCTCCTGTCAAAATAAGATATAATAATGTGTTTTTCATTATCTATATTATTATTAATTTTAATTTAATTATATTTTAATTTTTGCATTAATTATATTTTAATTATACTAATAATTATATGATACATGATACGTCATATAATTTTTTAAAATATTGAAATAAAACAGTACACCTATCATTATTCTTTACTAAATTCTTTTATACATGTTTGTAATTTATTAAATTAATTATATTAATCGTTGTTTGACACGTTAACAAGTATTTTAATAGACTATAAGATAATAAGTATATCATTTTTCCTTATGAAATCTCGTTGATTTAGAGTCATCAATGTCTGGTTAAGAATTTTAAAACTATTAAATCACGCTTTATTAATTAATTACTTTTTGAAGTCTCTATTTGATATATCACATATAATGTAGGATTCGATTTAAAAAAAACATATTCACACACCAATCGTTGCATGACGACTTGAACATATATTGCAAGATAACACGTACGTGCATTGCACATCTATGCACTTGCATAAAAAAAAATGTCTTAACTCTATAGTAGTTAATATAGTTTTCTAGAAATATAATTATAAAAAAACAAAAATTAGGGTTAGACACAATTTAATTTATGAACGGGTTAGATAACCGATGATGTAAATAATTTTTTTTAGCAAAACTAATTTTTTTATTGTCAACGTTATTAAATTTTATTATGTATAATCACAATATATATATATAAATAAGATGTTTGAATTAATAATAAATATATAATTCTAGAAGTATAATTATATGAAAAAAATAAGGGTAAAACATAATTTAACCTTAAAATGTTTGATAACTAATGCTTTTTTAGAAAAATTATCATTTTTTTGATTTGTTCAGCGGAACAACTCATACCCCGATAAAATTCATCTCATGTTTTTCACATGTAATGATCATTTCAAAATACACTTATTATTATGATTCACTCGATTTTGATTTCTTACATGCACTATGTGTGATATTAGTTTTCGAAGACCATAAAACAATGCAATTGAAATTGGTGTGTCGAAATCGAGTGTAAAATTATGTGTGTGAAAGAAATTGAGTCAATCAAGACAACTACAATACATTACAATAACAAATGCCAGCGAAAAATATGATACATCTGACAAATTTTATCAATGTATGTATTGTTTTGTTAAAAATTGAAAGTACCACAACAATTTTGCTTTAAAAAAAAAAAATGTAGACAGTCATGGTCTCTATCCTCTAAGTTGAAATGCTAAATTGTGCTTTGCTAATATGTTTTTCTGCTTTTTTTTTTTTTTTTTTTTTTTGTGTTGTTAAAATTACCATGTCAAGTGATATTCAAATGGTGTTTATAAGAAGCTCTAACCTCTATATAGTGCATATTCAATTGACATAGTTCAAATCGGGTTAGAAAACAATTGAAAAATTAAAAATGAGATTAAAATACTTGATTAAATAAAAAATTATATATATAATGAATTTAATAGTTAAAAATTGATAACAACGTCCAAATCAATATCAGTTGAAAGATGAATATTTTTTTTTTCAATTATAAGATATAATTTGTAAATGACTTAAATGTTAATGTCTAAATGATAAAAACAATTTTTTTTTATGAATTACTTGAATTTCTTTCTATTAAATATTGATTATACATGAAAATATTAAGTTTATATTATAATTATACACTGTAATTCTAATTCCATGTATGTCAATAGTTAATTAGTATAATTAATATTTTATTTTAATTATTTATAATTTATATTAATTATTAATCTCATTAATTAGTGACCTATAAATGTTAGGTTATAATTTATATTAGATTTGCAATTAAAAAGTAAGTCTAAGAATGCTCTATGTACCCCGGCTAAATATAAATTTATGAAAATAATAAAATATTAATATTCAAATAATAATCAAAATTAATGCATTCTTATTTGTATCCAAATCATTGTTACTGCGACATCCAACGCGAGATTTCCGTGTTCCGACAAGTGACGACAAAACGCGCCAGACCAGCGTCTGACTGGTCACCGTCTGAGCGTCAACTCAGAGACGTTCTTAATCTTCCCCACCTGCTTCCATCACACGCTAGTGAAACGCGTGGTCGGTGCGCGTGGTTTTAATTAGCAGATAGCGGAGTGAATTTTACCGCGGAATATGTAATCTACACTGTGATTGAGCATTACTCCTCTGCGGTTGACTCAGTCTACAACTGCACTAGTTCCAATAATTCGCCGCCACGTCTGCCTCAAGTCTGCTAACTTTACTTATTTCCCTCTGAATAAATTATTATATTTATTATAGCAAATTGAATATTAAATGCAATATTTATTTATATAAATTTGTCTACATAAATCTCCAATTATTGCGAAGATGAATTATATGGGTTTTTCCGTAATTAAATAATGAATCTTATTTTGTATCGAGATAAAAAATCATCGATTTTTTATTAAGCATTGCTCTTCAACAATCGTCGAGAGCAGTCTTCGAGAAATGTAGCATTGCCTAATTCGGCGAGAGAGTAAAATAACTTAAAAGTCTCTCGTACGAATGAGTTTAGAATGAAATCATATCATATCGTCGACTTCAATAAACTTCTAAAAAAATAACGGAAAAAACATAAATAATTTCAATTCATTATCCGTTTTGAGTAAAAACAAGATATAAAATTTGTTCGTCCCTTAGCGTGTAACTTGAAGTCGACATTCTTAATAAATTCTATCTGTGATTCACTCGTTGATTCATATAGTTTATTATTTTTAAATTTTTATATTAAATCATAATAATTATATCAATGGATTGAATGACACGACACGTAATTATGTAAAAAAATTATTAAAAATACGATAAATTTAATTAGAAACAAGGGATGATACTGAAAATAGTAGAGTTAATGTCTTCTAAAGTTGGAAAGAAATAGACATGAAATCAAAGAGACCAAATTCTAGTACTCCCCTAGTTCCTTAGCAAGAGGCACCGATTAGAGTGGAAGAGATATGTTGCCACGTGGCTCTTTTTTAGTGGATGATTATTGTGGTTGACTGAAGGCTTGACCACACAGGAACGCCTCACTCTTCTTACCCGCCCTCTCTCTCGCCTCAATAGTAGGTGAAACTGGGAAAGGCTCTCTCTCTCTCTCTGTTATTGCTGAATTACTACGACAACTACTGCTGCACTCTCTCTTACCTAATCCAATGCCCTACCAAAAAAAAAAAATTATGTAAAATTCTTTAAATTTTCCGACAATTTGTTTGAGGTTTGAGGTGCTCTCCATTTCTTCAATCCGCGACTCTCTGTTTATCCAATTTTATGGTGAGGAAGTGAGGAGAAATTAGGGGTGTTGCTTTACTATTTGTTGAATCTGAGCTCTGGGCCTCGGTAAGCTTTCCTCTTGCTTCCGATCTATTTGAATCTGTGATTTAATTATTCATCCGGCTGATCTTCTGGAGTGAGTGTGGGAGAATTTTGTGGCGGATTTGACTCAATGGGGAGACTGAGGAGCTGGTTCCTCGCTTGAAATGCTTGGCATTTTGAGTCATTGTGGTGGCTGGATTGAGTGCTCTCCCAATGAACGGGTTTCAGTGTTTTTAGGGAGAAATGTCGGCTTTTGACCGTCCTAGAGCTGGGACTTCGAATACGGTATGGTTAGACTGTTTTCTCGTATTTGTCTGAGAGAAATTGAGCGGCGTTGGAGTATATTGGCGCATTTTGTTGTATGATCACGTTTTGATGGGGATTTCCATAAAAAAACCTTGACGTCTTTGGATGATTTAGCTAGAATTACTAAATATGATGCGATCCTATCGTTGTGTTTATAATTTCGTTATTTTGTTTTATGTTTGCTTGCTTTAAAAAGGGATAATTGCAATTTATTGGTCAAAATAGTTCATTTTTGTTCTCTCCCTTTTAGCAACAGCCACATTCCATTTCAGGCTTAGTTCAAGGGCAATGTTAAAGGTTCTTTTGCTATATACTTTTCAGAAGTAATCAAAATTAGGATTAATCGTAAAAATGTGCAAGAAGGGGAACTACAAAACTGCTCTAGATATGAAAACTTTATTTGCAAAGAAGAAACATTTATAACCTATACCATTACCCAAGCAAAAAAGGTTCAAACAGAAAGATTTAATAAATTGAGTAAAAATACCATTATTTTCCTTACCATGAGTATTATTTCTCCGAGTGTAAAAGCTTAAAAGACGATGCATTATATTGTTTTCTACTTGACAAACATGCAGTCATGATTTAGGACAAGATTGAGCTGTTAAAGTTATTCAAGTGTGTCCTTCTGATGATATGTAGAAGGACGAACAACTTGTTTCTTTTAATTTCACTGCATGAGTGATAATCACAGAACAATATGGGAGTTTTATCTTATAGGGAAACAAGTTTAACGCAGTTTCTTTGTTTATAATGGATCCCAATACCGTTCAAAGGCTTTGGATAATTTTCATCTAAGTTATTGCATTTTAGTTATGACTTTTTGATGCAATACGAGCATATTGTACAAAATTTCAATCAGCAATAAAAATTCATACTAAGAGAGAAAACTATACGAAAACTATGTACAAAATGTTGAGTATCTAATGAAATTGAAAACAAACTGTTATTTAGCCAAATTTTATGTAATGTAATAATCAAGCTACCGTATCGTGTGAGCTTCCTGATCTCGTTTGCTCGGTGCATTGTGTGCCATTGGATTTGATTTAACAGTATCAAAGTAGTTATCATAATATGTTTCTAACTGAGTTTTTTTTTTTCTTTTAATTTTATTTTCAGGTGTTCAAGAGTGGGCCGCTTTTCATATCTTCGAAAGGTTAGTAAACTAGAAAACGAACAAAGTCTTTTATGAAGCAATATTAAAAGCAGTTTGGTTTTTTACTTAATATTCAAATTTCAACCTAAAGTAAACTATAAAAATAAAATAAGTTGGTTGGAACGATCGATTGGTGATTCTATGAATAAAGTTCATTCAAATCAATTGGAAACAACAAAAGTCTAAACTAAAATGGTTGTATATTCTTCAAAGACGGACAAGCGACTATCTATCAATCTAACGTCACATGATTACAATATGATTCTCTGCCTAGCTTGACACTGCAACGAGACTGCGTTTTGACCATTTTTTCCCCTAAGATTACACGGTGCTCTGCACCAGGGATCGAACCATAACCGAAGACTTTCTGAGAGACATGGTTCCCCTGATGATGCACTACCCTTCTCTCAAACATTTCTCAGCAAACCACTGACTACAGCTTATTTAGCAGAAAATATAAACAAGATCTTAGGGTAGTCTCAATCATTTGCAGCTGCTGGATTAATGTGCTTTTTATGATGGAGTCATGAATTACCTCTTTGGACACTTTTCTTTTTTCAAATTCACTCTCTTTTTAATAGAAAGTGAAATGAAAATCATGGTAGTTGTTCCATGCTTGCCCATTATAAAGTCATACGTTATAAATAAATGTATCTGTATAAATAGGTCTAATAGAATTAAATGCTTCAAATTCATGCAGGAATAGGCTGGAAGTCTTGGAAGAAGCGCTGGTTTATCTTGACACGTACTTCATTGGTTTTCTTTAAAAATGATCCCGTGAGTACTGTTGTAAATTCTTTACGTTCTTTTTAGTTAATTTCTCTATTCTTTTCTATCAAGCCAGACAACCAAAATCAGAAAATCATACACAATCAACACAACGAATTTTTACCGTGGTTCACCAAAAATTGGCTACATCTACGTTGAGCTCCATAGGAGAAGCTCGTGCACTATGACTTGATGATTGTACAAAGAAACAAACCGAAGAACAATAACGACAAGAAAAACGAAACCTAACCGATTGGCTCAAACTCAACCTGGTTCGAGCCCTAGAGAACTCCCTGCCTCTAGCAATCAAGATGATCGCCCACCGGATCCAAGGCTCGTCGCTCCTTCCGTCGCCGTCGTCTGAGGAACTGAGAGCAAAAAACCGCTCTCCTCTCGCTCGCCCTAGCTCTCCCTCTTTTCTACTCTTCTCTGTTTCTAAAATCCTTCTCTGTTTTTCTAACTTACTCTCCACGCAGAAAACAACTCTATTTTTATACAATAATGAGGATATTAATTAAACAAATAAATGGGCTTTGGGCTTCACGGTTATTGGGCTTCACAACAACAATCTCCACCTTGAAGACCAATCTAACCCACCAACCATCAACCCATAGTGCACGAACTCCTACAACTGCTTCGCAGCTCGGACCGATGAAGGTCAGTTTACAAATAACAAATTCAAGCAATGCTTGAACTTGGTATTTGAAACAATCTTTGTGCCCATGTCTGCAGGATTGTCCTCCGTAGGTACCTTCAACAAATTCACAACATTAGTAGAAATCAAATCTCTAATAAAATGATATCTAACATTAATATGTTTAGTTCTTTCATGATATACAGGATTCCTACTAAGATGTATTGCACTTTGATTATCACAATAAATAACAGAAATAGAGTTTAACAACTTAGCTTTCTTTAGTAGACCTTGCAACCACACGGCTTCCTTCATAGCATCTGCAATCGCTATATACTCTGCCTCCGTAGTGGACAACGCTACCATGGGTTGTAATTGTGACTTCCACACAATACAATTCCTTCTCAACGTGAAACAGTAAGCTGTAGTTGAGTTCCTCTCATCCCTGTTACCTGCAAAATCAGCATCTACAAATCCCACAAGATCAAATGCAACATTTCTATTACCATAGCACAAACCAACATCTATAGTACTATTTATATATGCTACAACCCACTTCAAGGCAACCCAATGATCATACCCAAGATTTGACATAAACCTACTCAATAAAGGTATAACAAATGACAAATCTGGCCTAGTACTGATCATAGCATACATGACTGACCCTATCACATTAGAGTAAGGAATATTCTCCATCTTAATCAGCTTCCAAGTCTTGTTGATATCTAAGGAATTCATCTCCTCCTTCATGGCAACCAGCAATTTGTCAGAATCAGTAGAACTAATAGATTCTTGATAGCTATTTGGTTCACTTTGTCTGACTTCCAAAGAAGCAACAAGAGCTGCATAAGAGAACCTACGGTTAGGAATAACCTCCCTCCTACTCCTATCACGAGTGAGCTGATAGTTAGACAGATCTTCATGGACCGATCTAGTCAACTGCTCAGCCTCAACTGGAGAATCATTTTCAGCTTGATCTCCAGTTTGATCCTCAACCTGATCCTCAACACCTATACCAGGCTCATCAGAGCCACCCATAGGCTCCACCTCAAACTGCATATTAACGCCTATACCAGGCTCATCAGAGCCACCCATAGGCTCCACCTCAAACTGCATATTCTGATGCACTTGAGTGGTCTCACTAGACTCTTCACTAGAGTTAGTAGGAGTCTTACAAGGGAAAGAGTTCTCATCAAATATGACATCTCTACTCACAATGATCTTAATCCCTCTAGATTCCTTGTCCTTTCCAAACATCTCCTGCTTGCTAAATGAGTCAAGTCCCCCTTGACTCATATGATCTAATCTCATATGCCATTTCTCAGTAGCAACAAGACTAGGATTAACTGACACCGTATTCAAAGAACTAGACTTACATGAGCCATCAAGAATATATAACCCGCCAACTTTCCTACCAGTCAGAACAATTTTTTCATTCTTGACGACTTCCATACTCTCATTGCTAGTCCTACTCTCACATCCCAAATCATCTAAGGCACCTAGGGAAATCAAATTTCTCTTAAGTCCAGGTATATACCTCACCTTAGTCAACTTGATTCTTTTTCCAGAATCCAAGTCCAGAATGACACTGCCCATACCGACAACATCACAAGTGTCGTCATTTTCCATGAACACCGTCTCATTCATAACTTCCTGGAAATCGACAAATCAGTCCTTATGAGGACTCATGTGAAAGCTACACCCGGAGTCAAGCACCCAACTATCAGGGCACTTTAAATCAGTGACATTAAACACCTCACAAGGGTCATCCTGATTATTCTCACAAGCAATGTTTGATTCATAATTCTCCGATTTATTTTTCCTAATCCAATCGAAGCAATTTTTCTTCAAGTGACCAACCTTGCCACAGTAGAAACACTTCCTAGACTCATTCTTACCCTTGCCAACATTTTCACTTTCAGGCTTATTCCCTTTATCCTTCTTCTTGAACTTATTTGTGACATTATTATTACTTTGTTCGGGTCTATTCTTTACAAAGAGATTCGAACCAGATCTCTCTTGTTTCAGTAGTTCTAATTCTCTGGTTTTTAAACCAGAAGAAATCAGATCTACACTGGGGACGACACCGGCATACTGGTAAACGTCTTTGACTACTTGGTAAGATTCAGGGATAGAATTTAATAAAATCATAGACTTAGTAGTTTCATCTAAAGCCTGATCAGTACCTTTTAGTCTAAGTGTCAATTTTAGAAATTTATCTAAATTTTCATCTATTGACTTACCAGTGTCCATTTTCCAATAGAACAAGGAGCCTTTAAAGAATGCGAGATTAGGGGCAGTTTGAACCGAATAAATCGATTCAAGCTTACCCCAAATCTCTAGTGGAGTATCAACTCGATCAACCTTTCTCAAGACATTGTCCGAGAGGTTTAAAATCAAGAGGTTGTACGCCTCTTCGTCTATTTCCTCCTTTCTCTTTTTCTGCTCATCAGACCATTTACCTTGGTCTTTTTCTAGAGCAATGGCGACTTTGTTGTGTGAAAGAAGTGCACGGATCTTCTTTTTCCACACACCAAAATCGACCTTTCCGTCGTACACAGAGATTTCAAGTCTTGTTGAAGACATTCCCTCTCCCAAAAATAACAAAAATAAAAACAAATAGCTCTATATTCAGCTTAACAATTTTATCACAAAAAACTAAATGCAGGGAACCTATCAACCAAAAATATTGCACAGTGACAATCAATTAAACTAAATCACAAGGGATAAAGCAGACAACTCAAATCACAGTTCTGAGTTTCATATTTTTTTTTTCTCTGCTCTGGAGCTATTCTATTACTAACCAGAACCAAAACAATAACAATTTTATTGTCTTTTCAATCAACCAATTAAACTATAATCAAATCACAGAAAACAGACGACAATACCTATCCACTGTTATCTATTACGTTCACTGTTGTCTAAATTAAAACAATAATCCAGAACATTCAGACAAAGAACACAATTAACAAATGGAAGATGCTCTGTTATCAATATTCAAAAATTGCAAGTTTGTATAATATTCAATTTCAAGAACAGAAAAAACTTATTCCAGAGAACGATTTCTATTAACTAGCTACAGAGAGTAATATGCCAGGAAGAAAAAGAATAGAAAACAACTTCAACTATCAAAATCAAGAAACGCAGGAGCTATAATTTGTTTCAAGAATCTCGCTCTGATACCACTGTTGTAAATTATTTACGTTCTTTTTAGTTAATTTCTCTATTCTTTTCTATCAAGCCAGACAACCAAAATCAGAAAATCATACACAATCAACACAACGAATTTTTACCGTGGTTCACCAAAATTTGGCTACATCCACGTTGAGCTCCACAGGAGAAGCTCGTGCACTATGACTTGATGATTGTACAAAGAAACAAACCGAAGAACAATAACGACAAGAAAAACGAAACCTAACCGATTGGCTCGAACTCAACCTGGTTCGAGCCCTAGAGAACTCCTTGCCTCTAGCAATCAAGATGATCGCCCACCGGATCCAAGGCTCGTCGCTCCTTCCGTCGCCGTCGTCTGAGGAACCGAGAGCAAAAAACCGCTCTCCTCTCGCTCGCCCTAGCTCTCCCTCTTTTCTACTCTTCTCTGTTTCTAAAATCCTTCTCTGTTTTTCTAACTTACTCTCCACGCAGAAAACAACTCTATTTTTATACAATAATGAAGATATTAATTAAACAAATAAATGGGCTTTGGGCTTCACGGTTATTGGGCTTCACAACAACAAGTACTAATTTATCTCCCTTTTTGTTTCAGTTTTTAATGTGTATTGGATCTGTTCTATCAGATTTAAAATGTTTATTTTAATTTTTCTTAGTGTGGAGACTGGTTTTCTTTAAAATGTTTCGCCTTTCATGATATTGCTGTTTGACATGACCAGCTGTCACTTGAACATTATAGAGTTTACCTACTAAGAATAAAATTTCTTAGAGCTCCCAGTTGACAAATGCTCTTAGAAAAGCATAGCAAACTGTTAGGAATAGACGAAAATAATGTATTGTTTTAAGGGCATATTAAAAAATATTTATGGGTAGTTTTTATTTTGATTTAATGACAGTTTTATTAGAGGAGGAGGGGAAAATGAAAGTGTTGTTGAATTATTTGTGAATTCTGGTAAAGAAATGGGTGGAACGCAGAATCTCGAATATCTGCGAGGGAAGAATAACAAGCCTTCAAATTTTTGCTAAAGTATTGTATATTATGTGTTTATAAATACATAAGTGTGCAAGTGTTTAATATGTTATTATCAATTTTATTACAAATTGTGGCGATTCCTATTAAATTGGCATTAGAGCAAACCCGAAATGTCGAATAAAAACAGTGATAGCCAATTAGAGTCAGTAAAGGAGCAAATTTTGTTCGAGCAAATGGCGAAGGTGCGTGAAGAATTGGACATTTTGAAGAAACAAATTTCGACAATTTTGGAAAAAATGGAAAACCTTACTCGCCCACAAGTTGCAGAACATGGTGAGAATCACTTTTGTTTCGTCAGACAGGGAGAAGCAGACAATGATTTTGAAGCAACAACTTCAGCGGCGAAAATTGTTGGCGACGGCGATGAAACCTTGTTGCACAGTCGAGAATGAGATTCGATAATGGAGTTACGAACTCCAAGAATAGAGATGCCACTGTATGACGGTGGAGACCCAGATGATTGGGTTTACAAAGTAGAGCGATTCTTTGCCCTAAATAGTCTGTCAGGATCCGACAAAATGGAGGCTGTTGAAGTGTGTGCCTGGAGGGAAAAGCGCTCTCCTGGTTTTAGTGGGAAGATCGTCGACGCCCATTTCATACTTGGGAAGACTTCATATTGCAATTGATCGATCGATTCCGATCGACAATAGAGAGCTCTCTTGAGAAAAGGTTCCTTGTGCTGGAGCAAGACTCGACTGAGAAGTTGGCTTCTCCTTTGGGTGTAGTTCCATAATTGATTTTGGAGGGGCATTTTATTAATGGGCTTAACGCAGGAATTAGGGCAGAGCTTAAAGTGTTGAGACTAGTGGACTTAAACAAAATCATGATGACAACCTAGGGAATTGAAGATAAAATGCTCATGCTTAAGTATGCCAAAAGTCCAATTTCCTTTAAGGAGAATAAATCTGTTTTGGGTCTACCAAATAACACCTCTTAAGTGGTTCGAGTTCTCATCGAATTGAAAATGTTGCGAATAAAGTTGGAAATTTTAAGCCAGAACCACCTTTCAAGAAATTATTCGATTTTGAATTACAAGATCGATGGGCGAAAAGTTTGTGCTATCGGTGTGATGAAAAATTTACGGTCGGTTATGAATGTAAATCTAAGGAATTGTAAGTGTTAATTTGCCAAGGAAGTGGAGATGCAGCCGAGTTTTTGGAAGAAGAACACATTGACAAGTTGTCAACTGAAAGAGGCGACATGTGAGTCACTGGATAATCTTCAGCAACAATTTTTCGAATTTCACTTTGAGAGCAAGGTGACTCATTGGGTCGAGGTTAATGTTAGGAACAGACGAAAATAATATATTGTTCTAAGGGTATATTATGAAATATTTATGGGTAGTTTTTATTTTGAATTAATGACAGTTTTATTTTGTACAAGGAATTAAATAGAGGAGGAGGGAAAAAGAAAATTGTTGTTGAATTATGTGTGAATTCTGGTGAGAAAATGGATGGAACGCAGAACCTCGAATCTCTGTGATTACAGACCCTCGAATATCTGTTAAAGTATTGTATTTTACGTATTTATAAATACATAAGTGTGCAAATGTTTAATCTGTTCTTATCATTTTTACTATAAATTGTGGCAATTCCTATCACAAAGTACGTGTAAATCAAAGACCCAAGCATCTTTCTTTACACGATGCTGAACAGGATTACAAACTCAACCATCAAAGTGCAATCATTGCACTTGGTATATGCTAAAAGCAAATATTTTTTGATGTCTCCAATTTTAATCTCTCGACAAAATCTCCTTCCTCTTCCATTGTCCCACTACACGCTACCACCCACTGCATTGCTACTAATGAAACAACCAATTTCCGGCCTTGAATGTATTGGGAAACAATGATCCTCCTCATAGGATCCTTTGCAACACCTATCTCCAACACCTATCTCCAACTCATGGAGAAGCTTTTATGTCCATGGTAATATTAATAAGAAGGATTTTGCTTAAGATAATTATTGTGTAAAGTATAACAAAGAGGAAGAGAAATTTAATAATATTTTGTTGCAGGCGTCCTATTACAAACTCCCTTTTTATGTTGGTAGTGTCAATGACCGAGAAAGGTCTGGCTAGAATGGGGGAGAATATGCAGTAGATAATTGAAGGAGGAAATATGCAAATTTGAAGTAGTCTTTTTTGTTGTATTGCAAAATATGTTCAGGATTGGGAGTTAGATTATTTGTGCTTTGTGGTACAATATTAAATTTCTTGTTGTGAATTTGGTTCATTATGCAAATATTTTAGGAACTATTATCTTTTGTTGGTTCTTTTCTAACGGAAAAGCATTGCAACAACTTGGTTTGTATTTACCTTTTATTTGAGTAGGGAGGGATCTTATCCTTCCTTTTATGTATTTTTATTTTTTTAGTGCAATTTGTTTCTTATAAATAAAATCAAATAAACACACATAGATGCACACACTAGGAATATGGGTTTTTGATTAGGAATCTTGGGTGGGGTGTACATATTATAGAATTTTTTGAGAAGTTTTTTTGGCGGGATAAAGCTGTAGGTTAAAGTGAGTACTCTGTGTTAAAAAAGACTGGGAGTACTTGGAATGTTTTTCTAGTGCTTGTACCCTTTATTTTTTGGAAGAAGGTTGTCTTGATAGTTGATAGGCATACTGACAGATTGTGTCTACGATATTCTTTACCCATTCATCAATGATTTTGTACTGAGAAAAATAACATCAATTTTATTTATGTGGCAGAATGCACTTCCTCAGAAAGGAGGCGAAGTAAATCTGACTTTAGGAGGCATTGACTTGAACAATTCTGGGAGGTAAGGAGTGCAAAGCATCTGCTGCAATGGTCACTAATTTTTTACTAATTCATGCTGCTGCACATGCCACAGTGTTGTTGTTAGAGAAGATAAAAAACTATTGACTGTCCTGTTTCCGGATGGACGTGATGGAAGGGCATTCACTCTAAAGGTGATTCATTTTCTAGGACATTATTCTGTTAAAATTAAATTTCTTTTTGATACTAACTATTGACTTTAGTTTCTGTTTCCTTTGATCTGAAAATAGGCAGAGACTTCAGAGGATTTGTTTGAATGGAAAACAGCTCTAGAGCAAGCTCTTGCTCAGGCTCCGAGTGCTGCTCTTGTCATTGGACATAATGGGATTTTTCGCAATGACACAAATGAGCAAATTGATGGATCTTTCAATCCCTGTCTGTTTTTCTTTCTTTGATTCAATAAAAATAATTCATTGAACTTTTTAATTCTACTGTATTATTTTTTAGAAGCATTCAACTGTATTATTAGTCTTGGTTTTTGCCAAGGCATGGCTGTGTAGCTTTACTCATTACTTAAATCTTCTGTTTTCCATTTTTCCCCACAGGGAGGGATAAACATCCTGTCAAGTCTTTGGTTGTTGGAAGACCTATTTTGCTTGCATTAGAAGATATTGATGGTGGGCCGTCTTTCCTCGAGAAAGCTCTTCGGTTTCTTGAGACGTTTGGTAAGAGGTTCATACGAATAAGAGTTGATCATTTTGTTTGCTCTGGCAATTTGTTAACTATGTTTCTGTGATCATATTTTTTCCTCTTTATTCTGTATTTTATAGATGATTTTCGCAAATATTATGGGAGCTGGATTTGTTTTTTTGGATCATGTTCAGTATTGTAATAAAATAGTTTGCCGTAGTTCAACAATTATGAGTGGAAGGGGGCTGGTGCTGCATTTACATTCTTATCAGAGAAAATAAAAGAAAAGAAGCAGTTGAGTTTTTTTCCTGCCTTTTGGTAGTGAAGATAAATTAATGGTCTCTGTGCCAGTTTCATGAATGGTGGGCTGAGTTTGTCCATTTTTCTAGGTCCATGTTGACAAAACTTCTTAATGAAACTGTGTGAAGTTGCTGCGGATTAGTTAAAGTATTCTCCCCTTCTTTAAGATCTAATAACTTTAAAGTCAGTATTATCTCCCAGTATGAGAGCTGAATATTTTAGTTTTTGTACTTGTTTTTTTTGCAGATCAGCTTGTGAAACACTTGAAAGATTTAACTAATTTTTATGGCAAAAATATCCTATATTATCTCTAGTTGGAAATAAGGTTACAAATTTCAATTCTTTTTAAAAAAATGGAATAATTGTGCTAATAAAGGTATTTAAAAGAAGTTAAAATAAGAAAATTTCTATGACCTTGCTTTGACATGATATCCTCATGATGACATATAGCTCTTTCTCATCAAGATAGATTATGAAGAATGTTTAAGAATATCCTCATTCAGTGTGTCTATAAATAAGCAAAAACGATTTCCTTTGTGTGTTTAGTCAAAAATTGATATTATTTGTCAAAGCATAATTGTTTAGTCAATAGCGGATTTCATGTTAAAAATTAGCTCACCCATTTTTATTCATTCGTTTTCTAAAACACATTTTAATGAGACCTAAAATTAATTTGTCTTCTTCGCTAAATGCTGGTAAAGTGCCTGCAACTGAATACTTGTCCAATAAATCTTGTTGATTTTTGTGAACAGGGACCAAGGTAGAAGGTATTCTCCGCCAGTCTGCTGATGTGGAGGAGGTTGATCGTAGAGTTCAAGAATATGAACAAGGTACAATCTTTTCTTTTATTTTTGATCAAGTAAAAAAAGTATATTGGTGAAACCAAATTTATAAAGATAAGAAAAAATACACTTGGATTCTCCTTGTTATAACAAAAGTTTTGTTGCTTCTTGTCAAGTTATGAAAGGAACACTTTAGTTGATTTGTTTATTTTGAACTTATTTATACTTTTGATGATGTTGCACGTTCAACATGTTTTAAAATTGGGCTTGTTTGTTGTTCTTGTACCTTTTATAGGTAAGACAGAATTTGGTCCTGATGAGGATGCTCATGTAGTTGGTGATTGTATCAAGGTACTTCACTCACTGTTTGTGCAATTAATGCACATATGATTGATGAACGTGGTATAACTGTTGTCTGATTGCCATGTTATGCAGCATGTACTAAGAGAACTTCCATCTTCTCCAGTCCCAGCATCCTGTTGCACAGCTTTGGTTGAAGCTTACAGTAAGTTTCTTAGTTGTTGTGGCAATCCTAGATTTCAATTAATGTGTTTATGGTTTTGGTTGATCTTGTCATCTTTTTTGACATTTTAGTTTAGTTTTTTCTTTTGAAGAGTTCTTAATTTGTACACTGATTTGTCGCAATGAAAATGAAAGAACGACAAATATGTAGATAGATGAGTGATCAATTTTGTTGTAAAATGCAGATTTTATAATTGAATTTTTTAAAATCATTAGAACTCGTTAATATTTTGCGTTGAATGCTGGAGATGCTGGATTGTTTATAGAAACTTGTTAGACCACTGATCTTAGAGACTTCAAAGGAAAAAAGGAAGAAGAGAAAAGCCCTAGGTAATGGGTTGATTAAAAATACCTCAAATCAAATTGAGGAAATAGGGTCTCTTATTCCTTTCCCTCTCATTGTAATGTTCCCTCTGTTAGCTACTGATTCTTTGCTTCATTGGTTAAGAAATTGATAGAAAGGAAGGTCAGATTAATGGGATGCGCTCTGCAATATTGGACACTTTTCCGGAACCAAATCGGCGTTTGTTACAAAGGTCAGCTTTGGATTTGATTTAAATGTATGTTCATGATATTCTACTGGATGAGAATATAATTATGACTAATGGAAACTAAAAGTATTTAATTGATATGTTGTATTTATTATTTAAATAAAAGTTTGTTTTCTTTATTAAAGAAAAGATGCTGATACTGTTGGGGAAGCGAAGTCCAAATTAATTGCTTCATGAACTTATTTTTCTAAGTCTCAAATTTTTTGGATATTTTATTTTCACTTAAAAAATATCCAACTGTTAGGTGCTTTTTTCTGTTTTTTACTTAATCATTTATTATTTTTGGCAGAGTATTGAAGATGATGCATACAGTAGCTTTGCATGCTCAGGAAAATCGAATGACCTCTTCTGCTGTGGCTGCTTGCATGGCACCATTGCTCTTACGCCCTTTATTAGCTGGTGAATGCGAGTTGGAAGATGATTTTGATGTCACTGGGGATGATTCTGCCCAGCTGCTTGCTGCTGCGAATGCAGCAAATAATGCTCAAGCTATTGTCACAATTCTTTTAGAGGAGTTCTCCAACATTTTTGATGTGAGATACTGTCTGACGATTAATTTGTTAGTTCTTTGATAAATGATGTGTTTTTTGATAATTTCGTTTGCAAAATCGCTCTTAGAGGCTGATGCATGCATGTTGCTTTATATTCTTATCAATGTTGTGAACTTGAAAAACATCCTGACACACACATGGAGTTCTAGAAAACCCTTTGAAATTATTGAGTCAAAACACATGGATGAGTTCCTTGCCTCAAACTCGTTGCCTAATCCACTATCTTAGGGTTCTTATGTGATGATTCAGTCTACCAGGGAAAGAATTGCATCTATAATATACTGCAGGTGATTACGGTTTCAGCTTCTGTAGTGCATATGCTCGTAGCTTTCATAATTTTATAAATGGAATCATTCAGGAGTAGAACAATATATGAAATAAGTTTCCATAGCAATTATGACCAAGAAATATACCCTTGAAAGTTTTCCAAGAAGTTACTTGAAATCCACAAGTTAAGCTGAATACTTTGCTATAATTATCCTTTTAAAAGAAGCATCTCTGCGGTTTGTGTCAAGCTCTGTTTCAAGTTACATTGATCTTGTGTAGATTAAAACAGAGTTCTGGATCTCTTGCGTAGATCTCGTTGTTGGTATGTGTATTTGCCTGATCATGTGACTTTTGTACCAGTTGATTTATCACCTTCCGCGATTTATGATTACATGTTTTCTTTATTCCCTACCGATGTTGATGTACCCTACTGAGTAACTTGTTAGTATTACTCTCGCAACAGAATTACACTGCTTCTAATTTTATTGGTTTGTTGGTTCAGGATGAGAATCTACACAGATGCTCCATTTCGGCTGATTCACGGCTTGAAAACAGTAGAAGTGAAGATTCTACTGACGATGAAAATATGGATTTGAAAGACAACGGTTACCACGATGCAGAAAATGAGGTCGATCAAGAGACAGACGATGATCGTGACCGTGTATTAAGTGGGAAGCTTAGTGAAAGCAGTGGTTCTGTTGGGAGTGATCTCTATGACTATAAGGTTCTTTCTCTCTCATACACCATGTATATGTATATACTTCATGCGTGCTTCCAAGCATATAAACAAATAATATCATAATAAACTGAAAAAGGAGAGTTGTATCTGTAATTCCTAGCTTTTTCAAACTGTCAAATCAATTCTCAAAAACATGATACTGGGTTGTTACCCATTCTGATACTTATGATAGCATAACCTTACTTGCAAGAGAATTTCAATAAAAAAGTGTTCTGTGTTGATCATTTTAATAACATTTCATCTTTTGCAAGAGTTGTCTTATACTTTTACCAGGACAAGAAATGGGCATACATCTCTCTCCCTTAAGGTTGTGGATATTTCATAGTAATCTTATATGTTTTCAAATATGGATCTAAATGACTCGTATGTATCAAACTGTCCATCCTTTTAATGATTATATGGTTTGTACCTATGCTTTGACACGGTCTAATTTTGCAGCCCTTTGGAGGTGATGACGTTATCATAGGATCTTCAAGAGAAACTAATGCTTCGGTTGGTAGTACAACTGTATGTGTTGATCCTCAAAAGATCTCTTATCCCAATGTTCAAATGAACGATGATCAAGGAAAACAGATGAAGGGGGATGAAAACTCACGGAAGGAGGTGGATGCTCCCGGCTCATCACCGGCTGGTGAATCTTATAGGTTGATGGGAGAAATCCTGAATTCAACGGAGCCGGGGAATTCTCTAACACTGTCTGGTCTTGAGCCAAGTGCTGGGAAGCCTGTGGGTAAACTTGTGAGCTCTAATCATACTTCGAAACGGTCAGCCTTCTGGGGAAGGGGCACTGTAAGTTGCTGCTTGATTATTTTTTTCCTATATTATACATCTATAACTATGGACTTTAATAATAATTTTTTTCAGAGAAAAGGAAAATAAGTGACTATCGCACGTTTCATATTTGCCTTTTTATGAGTCTCCTTTTTGTTATAAATTAAAATGAGGTTAGAATATGAGACAAAGATTTGAGCTCCACAACCATTGCTGTGTACGGTAATGTTAAATTATCATCACTTATCTTAAAAGCCCAAGGTACTAGGTATGACTTTGTTCGTCTCATTTTTCTCCCAGATATTGACACAAATTTTTCACTCATAGTGAATAGACTATAAAATCAATTGTAATGACTGCATCTAAATGGAGTTTTTTGGTGTTTTATTATGCAATGATTTGGCATCTTCATAATGTTTTTTTTTTTTTTTTTTTTGAAACAGCCTAGGAAGACGCCCTCAACTGAATCAGTTGATTCTTCTGGAGAAGAAGAGTAAGAAATTCACTAACCTATGTAAACTATTTAGAACATTGATGTATAATATATATTTTTGAAAGTTTATATTCATTCTAATTTGAACTTTAAGATTATCTTTTCTATTTCGTCTTTTTACAAATACAATTTAGCTTCTTAGAACATCATAGTGCCAACTTTGGTGTTTGCTTATTTTTGACACACTATTTAAGTCTTTAAGTTTGAAAGCATTATGATTAACACTAGTTATTTCTCGTGCTTTTTCTATTATTATTGCATCTTTGGATGTAAATAGTTGAAGGAAGAAAGTTGTATCCTTGGTTATTTTCCTCCAGATATGATTGCTTCAGAGATATCATTCGTTTTTCTAAGTTGTGGAGACTTTTCCCTTTGTGACTTTTAAATCTTCATGTCATTATATATATGTTTTTGGAACTCATCAATCTTGACTTATGTGCTTTTTGCTGGTTCCTTACCATTTTTGATACTGAACCCCTTTGAATATTCTTAGGCTTGCAATCCAGAGACTCGAGTTCACAAAAACGAGTTACAAAATAGAATTGCAAAGGAGGTGACAGTTAACACAATAACACTACTTGCAATGAATCTATTTCTTTTTCTAACTATATTAACTATTGCTTTATTTTTTTTTCTGTTCGCTATCATGCACTATTCAGGCTAGAGGAAATGCTATTTTACAAGCTAGCTTGGAAAGAAGAAAGCAAGCTTTGCATGAGCGGCGGTTGGCTCTTGAACAAGATGTACGGTTCCTGTTATTTATTAATTTATTACTCCAGCTATGTTCTGCAAAATAAAAAGCTGCCTTTTATTTCATCTCTGATGGATCTAATTTCCTTTTCTAAACACACTCATTTTGGTGATATTATTATTAAAGATTATAATAATCACTCTAATTTCGTTAGGTTTAAAGGCCTGGCCTCTCTCTAATGTTTGAATCAAAACAAATGTATATGAAAGTCTTCATGGCCGCATCAATAAGGGATTGTAAGAGAAATATTACGGTGATAAATCTTTGGTACAACAGAAGTTGTGTGTCGTAATCGAAACAGAGAATTAGGAAAAATTAGGGAAATAACTTCTAGGGAATTCAATAAGTCAATAACAAAGTCTAATTTTAATGTATAACATTAATCATTTAAATAGAATCAAAAAAATAAATAATTAGAATAAAATATTAAATAATAGACGATCAATAAATGATTAATGAGTCTGGGTCCGCTTGGGTCTGGGCTTGTAATGTATCAATCTTGTACTGATACAATAAGTTATACGTATTAATCTTTTTGATAAAAATTATATGCTGAATCTTTTGTGTCTTTTTCAAACCTTATGAAATTGGAGAAGCCAAATTTCTTTTTTCTTGTCTTCACGTCAAAAGTCACTATCCTTCTTGGATTTTGACGATTTAATATGCTTTAACAGTGTAAATTCTTGTCTTTATAATTTTTCTATTAATTATTGAAAAAATCCAACAATGTTACACTTTTGGTAGCTGTTTGGAATTCCTTTATCGGCCTAATTCTAAAAATATGAGCTATCTGCCTGTCCGCTATTGACATTATGATTGCTGTAAATCTTTTTAATATCTACATCTTCAAAGGGTACACATCCACAGATTGATTTCCTGTTTGTATTCCAAGTTGCTTGAAGAGAATTCTTTTGGGCCACGCAGAAGTTCTCAAAATCGTGCGTGCCTAAAATATATATGCTTTCAAAACAGTGAAATTTTAAAGATGCCCTCATAATGCTTGGTCTCTTCATGCTAATACCTGGAACATAAAAATCTTCATTTAGTGAATTGTGAAATTTCTTTGCATCTGTTTTCAGAACTTTGTTTTAACAAGTAACTTGTAATCTAATGTTAGTGAATGTGATTTTTGTTTTTTTGCTGTTTTCTGTGTTTTTGGTCTGGGAATCACTATATAGGTTTCAAGATTACAAGAGCAGTTGCAAGCTGAAAGGGATCTTAGAGCTGCTCTGGAAGTTGGCTTGAGCATGTCATCTGGACAATTTAATAGTTCACTTGGCATGGATTCTAAGGTTAGTAAAGATTTTTGGTAATTTGTGTTCTTTGGGCAGTTTTATTGATACATATTCTTATGACTTGAGCTGATGTGAAGACAAGGGCTGAGCTCGAGGAAATTGCTCTTGCTGAAGCAGATGTAGCACGGCTAAAGCAAAAAGTTGCAGAACTCCACCACCAACTGAATCAGCAACGACAACATCATTATGGCTCCCTTTCTGATGCTTGTGATCGATATCAGCATGTACAAAATCATAATTCTCAAGTGTAAGTGCAGCATCAAGTTCCTCATCTTGAAGTGTCAGAGTTGATAATTATTTGGAGTGTTTGTTTTATTCTTTTCCTGTTGGCTGTTTTATTCATTTAAATAGTTATAAGAAAACATGTGAAATCCAAGTTTTATTCTGCAAAGCCTTTTAAGATTATTTATGCATCATGCATGTGTTTCCAGATGTATATTATATATATCTACTACATCTATTTAGTGTTTAAATTTATATAACATTTGTATGTGTATATGTAGATTTATGTATTTAATAGAAAGAGTTTGTGATTAATATATAAATGAAAATAGTAATCTATTACTTCGTATGTAAATGCATGAAAATATGTAAATGTGTTTACTGTATATGTATTTAAATGGTCGCAAAATCCTGCGATTTGGTGGAAGATTACGTGATTGTCTGTGTTAGAGATAATAGTGATTGGACAGTATTCAGCTCTGAGAAATGAGCTTCTGTCTTTTGAAAGTTTGTTGTTAGTACGAAGTAAAAAGTCAAGGACAGTTAACTGCCAATGTTTCGTGCAAAAGCTGGAGAATGAGAGTTAGACTTGAAACTTTTCAAATTTGCTTGCTTTCTCTATTTCGTTTCGTTTTTTTTTTCCATTTTCTTTTGCTATTTCAAGACTCATCTTTGAGAGAGTTCAAAACTTAATTGAGAAAAAAACCTTCGAAGACTCAACTGATTTTTATTGGTAGTTTCTGAAATCATTCCAAAAGTATAATAAATGGGTTCAGACTGTACGTAAAGTTTGTTTTGATTGAGGTCAAATTTTAAGTGCTTTTAGGTCCTTGTCAACCTGGATAAGGACCATCTGTATTACTTTTGTTTTTCTTGATTGTATTTTTATGCGAGTGCGTTGAATTTAGATTTGAATTCCTCCTGTGTTGGATTTTCTTAAACCTGAATTCATATAATATATGATTTATGGAGGAACATTTGAGATTATTTTTATCAGCAAGCAGTTTCTTAATACGTTTGTGAAGTTTGAAAAAAGGTACTTTTATGTCTTCCTAAAATCTTTTTTCTTGATGCAGGAGATTTTTGCAGCAAGATTTTGATAAAACGCTTGCTTTTGTCAACAATGAAAGAAAGCAAAGGACGGAGGTATGTATTTATTCTTTTATGTGTACCTGTTAGATTCATGGTAGTGAGTGTAAATACAAGTATATTGAAGAACAATGTACAAAAGGAGAGAGCTACAAAAAAAAAAAACACTCAACACATCACATCACATCAAAAGCCCTAATCCCTCCCTGCAAAAAAAAAAAAACTATTACAAAAAGAACGTTTAAAGTCCTCAATATTAATAGGTTCCTCGTGAGAAGCTATCATATTCCTCTTGTTCTTGGTACACCAAAACACGCAGTGGGCAAACTTGGCCAATCTTTTCCTTTCCACGCACCCTAAACCCCTCCACTCTAGCAACACACTCCTAATAGAACAAGGAATCACCCGACAAATTCCAAGCCTCTCCCACCCCATACCCATGCCTATCTTTCAAGATATTATATTATTTTGCAATAATTTATAAACTAGTTTTTCTTCCTTTCTCATCTTCCCTTTGAGAATCAAGAGACTGCCTGAGCATATTAGCATTTAAAAGTGCTCAAATTGGTCAAGTTGTTTATCAGTTTCAAAAATAATCCTATTAATCTTGACCCACAAATACCAATAAACAAAAAATGGTCCTAACTTCGTCATTATGCAATATACTTTTTTTGTTGTGGAGGGTTCAGTGATAATAGTTTTTTATTCTTTTGAGTGGAGCATTTTGTAGTTTCCATTCTACATTTTATGCATTAATTCAATTTACTTTACTAATAATAAAAACGTTATTTAATCACTTTATTAAACCTCTCTTCAACCGACAATGGTTGTATTCTAATAACATTTATTCATTTTTCCCTTCTTGTTTTTTAGTTTTTGCATATGTTAGATCTTTGAACAAACTAATCATTGGTTCAGGAAAGTTTACTTGGGGGTGATGGAGAAATGTTAAGGACCAGGACTGGCGTCTGCCAGTAGTGGCAAGCAAGCTTCTCGTAAGCAGTTTATGGATTCAACAAGCCTTAGTGACTCTAAAAGTGCTGAGGCATCACCACCATGTCTATGGAAGAGCTTTATACGGTTGATTCTATACCAACTACTTCAAAGGCAGCTGAGGTAACTATTCCATCACCCCTTTTCGGTACCGAGATTGTCCTCGGCCGAAAAATAGGAAGTAATCTCTTCAATTTTT